>CM059307.1:6372500-6396786 GCA_030340665.1 Neosalanx taihuensis
TTTGCATTTATAGTCAAACTATATATGAGCCCTTTACCCCTTTATCATCATCACTTCTTTCTTAGATGTAAATGTAGATCTATATAACATAGTACATTAACAGATATACTGTTCTATAGCTCTAGTTAGTGTGATGTGGTCCAATGGGAGAGTTTGTGTTGTGCACAGCTGTATATCCTGTACGGTACGTCTGCAGTACCGCACTTTGCACAAGTAGAACCGTGTTCATCCACTATCTATGTCACTTTGACCTAGTGGAGTACAATGTCATAGTTGGAGATCAGTTATACTGTAAATACAGTATATATAAACAAACACCTATATACAAATATATATGATAAATATCTACCTATCGCTGACAATCCAATGTGTTTGATTGAGGTGTAAATGTATAACTAGAATCACTCCATGGGATGTGAACCACTCAGCACATTATATTTAATCGCTTTAATCATTTTTATTTTTTCTCGTTATGATGCGTTGTTAATTCATGACATACTGAGAAGTTCCACAATATGTACTGGATGAGATAAACAGCGCCAATATTGCAGTCTTTTACCTTTAACTTTGCACTTTTATCATTATTTTTTTCATATAGAGATAACTAATGCACAAACTACCCTTTGAAGATATTCAGAATCACAAGTGACAGTTATTCCAGTACCAGGAATGGCAAAAAAAATTCTACAACTACTAAAACATGTTTTATGTACCAAATATTACAACATTCGCAGCGATGTTTACTTTGAAACTCGTTCAACGTATTGTGCTTCCCTAAGTTAAAAACGTGAGTGACGTCACATGATCATATTTAGCTCCCTGCTTTCATGTATTACAGGCTGTTCCTGTGTCATTTTCCTTTGCAGTGGTGAAACACTGTTTTGTACATGGACACGTAAAACAGGATCTTCCTTTTCACGTTTCACAGCTTGTTTAGTAGTTTGTTTTCGGGGTCAAAGGGCACGAGGGTGGTCAAACTGTGACTGTTTGACCTGTGCCAAACTCTGACCAAACATCCCACAGATCATATCCCTGAGTGATTTCTATGCAACATAGATCTATGTTTTGGGAATGGATCTTGAGATGAGTCAAAGTGGTTGTTTAAAAAAAACAAAAAAAAAAACCAGCATTGGAATCAGAATCAGATTTGTTTTTTATTCGCCATGTAAGTTGCACAAACAGGTTTGGTTCGTGGCTCATATTATGTACGTTTTGTATTTTTTTTTACAATTGTATTTTCATGTGTCAGTGCTAGTTTTATGGCATTATTGTGTTTCTTTCATAATGAGTCATTTCATATGGCTGTGTGCAGATATATTTATCAGATGGTTTTGTTTCATACACTATGTTGTAAATAGTACATAACAAATTGAAACATATTTTGATTTATAGAGAATATACAGTTATTGTTTACAGAGTTTAGTTACTTTTAAGGTCAGAAGAATGTTCTGGTAGAGAGTAATATTACACAGGTCAGATCGTATCAAGATGGTAATCATATTCATTTTAATTATGGACAAACTCTCTTTATTATATCTGTGAAACAGATTTCAAACAGCTTTCTATAGCTATTTATTTGTATTTTTCCAGTAAAAACACGAGTTACAAAAGTCAGTTGATGTGATCTCATGATATTGTCAACATGCCTTTTTGCTTATTCAATGAGTTTGTGAGATTCAACTTCATAACTAAAATCCATGCATGGGCAAGAAGTCACAAGTAACTCTCCCTTCCTAAAGTATAGTCCGATGGAAACACAACACACACACACACACACACACGCACACACTTAACACTCACACCCCCACAAAGCGATGCAGTTTCTTAGTTTGTTACCTTGTATATAAGATATTTTCTTTTCTATGACACAGATCCAGATGAACTGTCTCTGATCTGTGATGCATGAGAGCAGAGTTTCCTCAGAGATGAAACCAACATGCTTATTGCTGATCTATAGAAGCCACATCTATCCTGACCCCATGACACTTGACACAACCGAGAGTAGAAACGCACTAAAAGTTGTAATCTTACCAACTCTAGTAGTTGCAGGAAAATGTAAATGTGCTCACATTGGATGTTGCATGTTATGTTGATGGTCTGTCCATAATATTTTTGTGTCCAGATTCTATTTACAAAAAGAGAAGCAGAAGGAAACGTAACGCTTAAGGGGGGAAAAAATATGAAGAACTAAAACTAAATTATTTAAAGATGTATGCTGACTGTACAAAGATTATGCTTGTAAAATCGTTCTGGTTTTTCCACTTCTATGTAAACCGAAAATCTACTGTCATGGTTTTGTGATTGTACACAGGAGGTATTGATAAATTATGCAAAATGTGCTGTAAAAAAATGGCTGTGGCCCCAAGTCTAAATATTAAATATATGTACAAATGAAGAATAAGGCTTTTGTTTTTGTATATTTTTTTGTCATTCTGACCTTTGATATATTATATTACGAACAGACATTGTCTAATTAAAGTAACGTTTATTTGAGACAGCAAGTGTGACAGCTATATAAAATCAATCACTTTCTGTTTGAGGTGGCTGGCTGCCTCCGAGCTCGTGCCTGTGCTGGCTGCCTCAGAGCGCGTGCCTGTACTGGCTGCCTCAGAGCGCGTGCCTGTGCTGGCAGCCGTGTGTCACGTGACGCCACACCTGCGGTACCTATGGCCCCGCCCCCAAATCCACAGGTAGATCACTGGCGTTCTAACCGCATGGATCTCAGCTAGTTTAAGTGGGGGGGAATTACTGTTTGTTGTTTTTTCGTGTGAACGTTCGTTTGCTTATCTCAGTCGCAAATTGTAAGTATTTTTGTCACTAACAATTATTAGCAATGCTAAAGTGTTTCGACAATGTTGATCGTTATCATTCATCTCGGTGAAATCTGCACCAAATCTGACTGGGGGTGTCTGTTGGATATAAAAGGTGTAACAAAGGAAATGGTCTTGACTATGATCAGACAGTGCTTCTGTCCGTTGTGTCTATGTAAAGTGCAAAGGTAGCTCACCTGTCCACTTGCTCACTACCATTCCCTCAATGCACTTCATTAGTAAGATAAACCCCACTGTGGCTGTGAATGGTGATGTGCAGTGTCTCAAGATGACCACGAGGTGGCAGTCCAGGACATCAATCGACTACAAACGGTATCTTGAGAATGTCTTAATCTTTAAACCATCCGTGTGTGTGAGTGTGAGAAAGAGAGCCTGAGTGTGTGTGAGAGAGAGTGTGAGAAAAAGCCACTGTGCACCAGACAAAGTGTGTGTGTCCCATTATCTCGGTATCTTTGTACAGTGTGTTAATTTAGCTTGTATGAGTTTGTCCCTCGTCAGAACAGAGTAGTTATGTTTAGTAGCCTCAGATGTCTTTGTAGATCAGGTCCTCTCCTCCTCCGCTCTAGCCCCTCTGAGTAGCTCTAATGGTGGGAGCCTTGCTCCTTTGTGAGCTGTGACATGTGGAAGTAGCATGTATGTTAAGAGTATAAGATAGGGTCCTTATTTTCTAAAATAAATTGCAGTTTGCAACAGCAAAGTACAGTACAGTACTCAAGAGTACTGATGTGGTGAAGATGTATTTTAAGGCACAGGGCATAGACAAGATGAACCATACTGAGGCTGCATAAAGGACTATTAACATGGCAGCACTGAGGGCCAGTGAGACACACACAAAAAACCTTCAAATACACACATGGATGAAGCTTGATTGTCTAGTTCATGCAAACTCCTCTTCGTTCTCATGCACTTGGTCTTGACACGGACGTGTGATCATCCTGCTCTCTTATTCATGGTTAAAAAGGATTCTGACCCACATGACAGTGTTCACGCCGGTGCACACACTCTCTCTCTTCATGATCTCTCCTCTAAGAGCAGGGGCCCCCCTCAGGGAAGAGCACTAATGCATTACTGACATTTACCACACGCACACACGCAAACACATGCTCGATGATGGATCGTCAGACAAATTAGCTAATTGAGCAAAGCCCGAATATGAATTATGCCTCCGGATGTTTTTTTTTTTTTTTTGCCGTTTGACGATCTCTTTGATTTGTTCGAACTAATTTTCAGGCGCTTCAACAAAACCATCTGCTTCAAACTGCTTGATAAACTTTAGGCGGGAAACGGCTCTATTTTCAAAATGAGGAGTGTTGCTGTGGTTTTAAGTCATGGCCACTGATACATCTGGAAGGGGAGACTGAAAGTCAAGTTGAAATGAAACCAGAGGTCTGTACTACGAATCAAGACTTGGCCTTACCGAGGTAACTTCAGGTTTAACTCCAGGGGTTTCTGTATGGGGTTGAACCTGAAGTTACCTCGGTAACGCCCCCCATGTTGATTCCTAGTACAGGCCCCCAGGTGATGAAAGGGTCACATCAAGTGAGGCGCAGTGTGTTGCTCTAATGTCCGTCCACAACATCCCTCCCATATGTCCGGAGGGGAGGTGGACATCCGTTACATAACCTGCTGAATCACATTCTAGCTGCTGTCCCAGCTTTGGTGTAATCTACATCACTTCACTTCTGTGGAGGTTTTTTTTTTTTTTTTAAATGCTTTCCCCTAAATATCTGACTGTATGCCACTCATTACTTATCCAAAGTAGCAGCTATCACACTAATTCTCACATACTTTACTCTACATATTACTATCACATCCTCTTGGATCCTCATCACATCTTGTTCTTTCGTTTTTGCAGTAGCCTTGACCAAAGTCACCTTTTAAGGAAATAAAACTCTACAATAATATCAAACTTCATGTTTATTTAGCAACAAATGAAGGACAAGTGTTGAAGGGCATTTGCTTGATGTAGTGTTGTGTTGTGTTGCTTGATGTTGTGTAGTTTTGTGTTGCTTGATGTTGTGTTGTGTGTGAATCTGTTTGAAAAAGGCAGCCTGCTTTGTGCAGTGGACACCTGTTCTTCTTCACATAGAAAAACACACTTTCATCTCCTTTTGTCTCATCTCACCCTCCTCTCCTCCCTCCAGCATCCTCTCTCACTCTCCCTCACTCCCTCTCTTTCTCTCCCTCACTCCCTCTCTGTATCTCTTTGTCTCTCTCTTTGTCTGTCTACATATATATATAAGTCTATGTCTTTGTCTAACACTTCCCATCATTTTGGATCCTTTCATCCTTGGTTCTCTCCCCTTCTAGCTAGTTTAACATCTCTAACTTCTGAGTGTTCAGTCGGTATCCCTCAACCCAGTCAGACCAATATCTCTCCCCCTCTCGTCTCTCAGAGAATCTGTCAGATCTTCTAAAGATATATGTGCTCCCTGCTATGCCTTTAAAGAGAAGCCAGTCATCTACAGAGCATGGTGATACGCTGCTGTTGAGCTTTTCAACGTTTATTTGATCTAACGGAAAGAGATGAGCAGAGACCAACGCAATCTATAACGTCTTTCAACCTGTCTAAATTCAAGCCAGGGACACCAATGAAACTGAGAACCCAGAGGAGAAGGAAATATTTTAAAATTGTTTTTGTTTGTTTGTTAATTCCACTACTGGAATGGAATACAGGGATCATCTTTTGTTAATTTGTTTGTGCTAATACAGTACAAGGGTTGCCACGCCCATCTTATCTGCTCCTCTGGCTCATATCTGTTCCCCTCCCCCTCTCTCTCTCTCTTGTCCTCTCCCTCATCCCTCTCTCCCTCATTTCTTTCTCTCCCTCTCCCTTTATCTCCATGCTCCTGATAACTGAAATAATCAAACACTGTAATCGAATCACAACGTGGGTTTGACCAGACTTGATTCCATCCGGAGTCTTTTCTTGACCAATTCCAAACCCTCTCCCATCCGGTTCGTTATCAGTCTCAACCTCCGCATCTAGAAGGATCTCTCTGATACTAGGATGGAGGTCATGACCCGCCCCCATGTTTAATGACATGTGGAACGTACGGTAGCTTATAAATCTGCTAAACGGTTGTGGTTCTCATGGTGAGAGGTTCCATGGACGCTCATGATAGCTTAGGAAGCTATGCTGATGAAAAGGGAAGCGTTTGATTGGTTGGATAACAGCAGCAATGGAGTTTTTCCAGGTGAATTTTAATTGGATGAGATGCAGACCGGAGACGTATTATGTATTTAAAAGTCTAAACTGTAACGATCATTGGCCTGTTTTTTTGTGTTGCAATTTCACGCTGATCTGATGATGAACAAATGCTTGGAGTGAATTCAGAATATCTCAGCCTCACGATCTGGGGAGGATATATGTGGAAAAAGCTTATTTTTTTGTGGCGTCTAACATTTAGCCTGACCCCTTCCTCTGACACAGCTCCCTGAAGGCATAGTATTATCCCTGATCCTAGTCTTGGCCTTCAGAAATAATACAAGTCAAACTGTGAGGAGATAAATACCAAAGACCTCACACACGGCAGCCATGTTGGAAATGTGTGTGTGTGTTGATGGTACTTACTTAACATATTTTGTGAGCATGCTAAATTAAATAAAATGTTAAAAAACTTTCAATATTCAGTGCACTGTTCTGTGTGTGCTTGTGTTTGTTTTATATTATTTGTGTTCTAAAATAGATTTTTAAATTAAAGTCACAACGGCAAACATGGCTGAAACTGTGGAAGAGGACGAGTTTTAATTTGATCTGAAAAAAAGCCTGCAGTGAATTTCCACACACAATGAATCAAAAGTAATTAAAATTCTGAGACTTTTTGCCCTGCAAATATATTTTAATGAGTTCATCTAATTCAATAAATATTTTAAAGCATAGGTCTACCATCTTACAGTGGGTTTGTTCAGTTAAGATGATAAGATGTTTACTTTCTTAACACAGAATAATTACTGTTCACTGACTTTAACAATATATAGTCTCTCATCTCTTAAAATCCTAATGAACAAATTTTTGAATCTGAAAATATTCCAAAGCGCCTGATTAACGACCTCTTTTATCTATTAAGACTAATCACTGATATTCTCTGTTGAATTTTTGCATAGTTTCTCCCCCAGGAGCGCCACTGGTTTTGTATAAAAATAAAATATAAAACACACTTTATTTTTCACTGTCTGTTCCGCCCAGATGAACTAACTTATCTCTCTCAGATGACACCATCTTTTGTTAATTTATTTTTATTTTTTATAAATAATAATAAAACACCTGTTATTTAAAATAGATAATCAAACACATTTATTTCACCCTAAACAAATCATAAACATGAGTCAACAATTATTTATACTTTTTATTTACTATTCTTCACTTAAAAATGTTGACAGCACTTTCTCGTTGTTGTTTTTTCGTTTCGTTGTCTCTCCCGCGTGGGTCTCGTGGCAGCTCTCAGAGGTGCGCTCGCTCCCTCGGCGGGAAGGAAAGAAAAAAAAAAGCCTCACGAGGTTCAGTCGAGGCGGTTTGGCGTTGCTAGGTGACGGCTGACTGCCAGGGTGAATCTGCGGGTGAAAGTGATGCGAGCTGGTGCGCGCAGGGGCGCGCGCCGTACAGACGATCCTAATTCACTTAGCAACACTTTGTCCATCTTTGACGGATCTCGTCTCTTCCTTTTCTCATTTCCTTCCCTACCTACTTATTCTTATTCAGTAGGATAAACAAATGTAATCTCTTCTTAATCCAGTGTTATCCTGTTAAGAATCGAAATGGTTTGTATTCATGGCTAAATTGTGGAGAATTACTCATGAAAGTCCTGGGTGCTCAGTATAAAAAGATAAATCACTGTTTATATTAACATGTGGGCCCAGGGGCGTCGTTAGCCCTGTTTTAGAGGGGCTGAAGCCCCCCACCCCCGTCGACAGAAAGTGCCAGGGGCTAAGCCCCCCCTTTCTCTCAATCCTAGAAACGTCCCATGTGTGGGCCTAATCCTGAACCTTGTAATAGGGTGTTTCCAACCAAAACACAGAACCATGAATGTTATTAAAACAACTTTGTTTTAAGAAAATCTAAAGTTTAAAATGCTAAATCTGGTCCGGTATTTTATGATTTATCTTTGGCCTTGTGCCTGTCAGCGCGTGCAGTGGAAAGCGCAGCCTGCAAGTGTGTCTCAGCACGCTCAGCCTATCTGTGTTGTATACTATATCCCAGACCATCTCATCCCTTCCAAATATCATACTCTGCTAACTCTGCATTCACCCTCTCTGAACCCAGGGGAACGACCCCCCAGCCCCCCCCCTCCCCCAGCCCCCCTGCACCTTTAATATAGCTGCCTGTGAAACCTGATGTTTGCTCAGCGGCAGGGAGCCTGGATATTTGCACAGTAAATCTATCAGTGAGTTGGTATAATGGAAACAGGCACATTACTCTCTAACACACCCCACCACCACCCGCACCGAAATCTTTGGCAAATAGTGAAGATGGCTTTGAAATCCTAACCATAAGGTTGCATATTAAACAGTGGATTATGTGATATTTATATATATGAACTGTCTGTTTGACTGAGGTGGAAAGTAGCAAGTACCAAAAACTTTACTTGACTATAATTTGGGGGGGATAAATCTTTACTTTATCCTCTTACAATTTCAACTATGATTATATGGAGAGCTATTTTAGGCAACTTTGGGTAAAGTTTATAGAGACAAAGCTAATGTTCTGTTTCAAATGTTTCGTACACCTAATCATCTTTAAGGTCACATTAGTGCACCACAGCTGAATCCTGCAGAGCTCGCGCTGACAGCGCGTGCATGCCCAGCTCCGCGAGGAGAGGAGTGCCTTGTATGGCAACGGGTGATGATGATCGTTCTCAAACGGGAGTGGGGAGGAGGGAGGGATAGGGGGAGGATGGGGTGGTGAGGGGGCTTGGAAACCGATCCGCTCGAGGCTCGCACACGTTCACCGACACTCTCTGCTCTGCCGGCGAGCGCGAGAGGATAATAAAAAACGACACACCTCCGGTTCTTCCACCGACACGCGCATCTTTTAGAACCCCAGCAGGAGATCAGACAGGCTGCCTGTGCGCGTGCAGCTGAACTCACCGGAGGGAGAGAACAGAAACCGGCCGTGATTTTTGTGTTTTCAAAACTCTGATGTCTGTTTAACGGGTCTGTATAACGTGCACGGGAAGAAAACGTAGAACCCGTTCCGGTGGATTGAGGAACGCATCACACATCTGTTGGATCGGAGTTTAGTTTGTGTTTTTTTTCCGGGGAAATACTTACAAATATGGATCCTTACAGCCTATCAAGTGTATTTCTAATGGTGCTGACAGTGTTGTCCGGTGTGTCAACTTTGGAGTTTCCTACAGAACGAGTGTAAGTACATAACCCTGGGGTACACCGGTTAACTGTATATTCGGTTAAATCCTTTTCTTTTACAGTCACCTATCTGTGTTCTACTATCACTTTCTGTAAAACAACAAGGATCGTAGTACAATAGGTCTAGATTCTGTTATTGTTGACTGTGACAGAGACTTATTTGAAATGCAGGATTTAGGTGTTATGTGTATGGGTCAGGGTCTGGATTGGATGAGCCTGGTTTATATTGGCAAACTGCAACATGGATTTCTGATGGGCTGATCCAGTTTTCATTACGTAACTCTGAGATAATTGTGTCCAAATCAATGAATAGAGATGAATTGTTTCCAGCATTCAAACTGTGATGTAGCCTAACTTTCATCCACAGTATAACATATGTTCCGCCAACAGCACTTTAGAACAATTTAGACTCAAAAACTTACAAAAATGTAACGTAAACTATCAATGAGAATATCAGTTATAAATTAACATGTAACCGAAAACAACTGAACCAAAACACGGTGAATTATTGTTATTATTGATCGGGGATTGGTCTCTATAGCAGCTTGCAGGTTGTGAGCTGGTTCAGAATTCTTTTATTATAAATGTTGAAGCAAAGCATACAGATCTTCACTCAAAATATCATCTACCCACAGTTCTTTACCTTGGCTGAATACAAATGGTCTAATCTTGCTGAAATACTTGACCCCCTAGATCCTCCACACTTTACATTGATTTCAGTTAAATTATCAGGTTTATTAATATATATTATTTCTTTTCAAACAGGTTTTCAAAAGTTAGGCTTCAGCTACATCATGCTACAGTTCAGTAAACCCTCTTTAGGATGGTGGTGGGCAGGCTGGGGTAGGATTTGTCCCCCTCCCACAGACAGACACAGACCAACATGGTACTCAGCCTAATAGCTCTCAGTATGATGTCAGACTGCCAGAGTAGCTGGCTGCTCATTGAAATAGCTTTTATGGAGAGCAAATTGATTGATTAGCCAACCCTCTCCACCCCATCTCCCATGGCCTTTTTCAGATGTGCCAGTTTGAAAGCAATGATAAACATCATTTGAAATATGAAGTAAGAGACTTTCAACAGCGGATCCGATGATAGAATTCCTGTGATCCCAGTGGGCGGTGATCAGCATACTACTGAGCATTCTATCTGGCTATCTTGTTAGCTTTAGCAATGCGGTGCAATCATTATAATCAGCCCCTAGAATGTGTTCAGAGCTGAGTGGCGTGCGTGTGGTTGACCCCCTGTTTCACTGTCATGATGGGAACACACGCGTGTGTCTTTCTCACTGTCAGTGTGAACCCTGTTGCAGTCGTGAGGTCTGGCTTCAGTAATTGTGCCCCTTATTTAAAGTCCAGTGACAGTGAGTTTGACTGACAGCCGGGAGGGTTCGAGGGGAATGTCACGAAAGGAGACGGGGGGGGCAGAAAATGAACAATATTTTTGTGACTCAGGGCACGAACGATAACATATACTGTGTGTTTGTGTACATGTGGGTGTGTGAGTGTATTTGTGTGTGTAACATGATCCCTTGGTTGAGTATAGCTGGGGTGTGTTCTCCTAGAGAGGAACAGGTGGACATTGTGGTTCATTATTAGCTCATCAGGGGTCTGTCTGTCTGTCTGTCTGTCTGTCGGTCTGTCTGTCGGCCTATTGGTCTCTTCCCTTCCGGTGTTTCTTTGCTCATCTCGCTAGTTCTCTTCTTCTCTTCTCTCTTCTTCTCTCTTCTTCTCCTCTCCTGTCTCTGTGTGATACAAGTTGGCACACACGCATTGTCTCCCTCTCTTCTCTCTTGTCATGCCCTTTCTTTTTCTCTCCTCCTCTCCTCCCCCCCCCCTTCTTCTTCTCTCTGTCAGCATGCATGGATGCGTCTTCGTGATTCAGCTTTAACCTCTGTTGCCTGTCTCAGATGTGCTCTTCTGGAAGCTGTGTTGCCCCTCTCTCCGTCTCTTCTCCCGTTTCTTCTTTCTCACTCTCGCGCTCTCTCTTCGTCTTCTTGTCTTCTTCATTCTGTTTTTAAAACCCCCTCTACCTTTCTTTCTCTCTTTCCTTCTCTCTCTCTCTCTTTCCTTCTCTCTCTCTCTCTCTTTCTCTCTCTCTCTCTCTCTCTCTCTCTCTCTCTCTCTCTCTCTCTCTACTGGGTTCATAATTTTCCCTCCTTTTTTATCGGTTTTGTTGTTTGTTTTCGCTCTCTCCTTTCTTCCAGTTGCGGTCTTCATTACTGTCTCTCAGCCAGTCTGTCATCTTTTGCTCTCTCCCTCTCCTCCTCCTCCTCCCCTCCATCTTTACCAGTCTGTCACCTCTCTCTCTCTCTCTCTCCTCCCCTCCATCTTTTTGGTGGTTTGAAATTGTTTCCCAGCATGCTTCTGTGCTCCCAGGCAGATGATGAACATCATCAAATCTGAAAGTCTGATGTCACAGATTGAGCCCCAGAGACAGTGGGGCCATGCAGCAAGTAAAAAGAGGGGGAGGGGAGGGAAAGAGTGAGGGAGCGAGAAAGAGAGGGGATAGAGGTAGAGAGAGAGGGGGGAGAGAGATAGAGAGGGAGAGCGATAGAGAGAGGGAGAGAGAGGGGATAGAGGTAGAGAGCGAGAGAGAGGGAGAGAGAGGGAGAGAGAGGGCGAGAGAGGGCGAGAGAGAGAGAGAGAGAGAGAGAGGGGGAGAGAGAGGGCGAGAGAGGGACAGAGAGACAGAGACCTACAGCTTATCTGTTTTCCCCCTGGTCTGGCTGGCCCATGCTTTTAAGTGGCTGGGGTGGCACAGCATACGTTTATACCTGAACAAAGGACCAATATCCTCCCATCTCTCCCTTCACTCCCCCCTCCCTTCTCCTCTCCCCCCTCCCCTATCCCCTCCCCTCTCTCGTCCTGCCCCCTATGTTTTTGTTTCTATGGCTTCCACCCTCTCTGCACTGTATTTCCTCCACTATAGTGTAATTAGATTTCATGCTTAACCAGTTAAGTAGATATGCCTGCTTTGTTCCCTCTACTGTCTCCGCTAATCAGCGAGCAGAATGTCAGCCTCTCTCTCTCTGTCGACCAGAAAAAGGCTAAAGATGCAGTTAGCGTCTGCGAAGGACGACAATGTCGCCCATTTGGCATCGGTTGTTTTGCTCGTTATCTTTGGGGTGGGGGGGGGATTCCTGTCCCATCTGTGTAGGAGGTCGTCATGCTGGCTAACGTGAGGGCTGCGGGTTCGATCCCCAGAAGGGACACGCGTGTGTCGGCGCAGGCGTGATCTGCTAGACACGGTCGTAGCTAACTTGGGTCTCTCTGGCTCCCCCCCCCCCCCCCCCCCCCGACTGGTTTAACAGGTGTATTTCTGGAGGAACACTTTCGTCCCAGTCAAGGGGCCCAGTCAGTCTGTTTCTCACACACACACACACACACACACATACACATTGAAGACAAGATTTAGGCACCTTTCTCAAACTAGTCAGAGCTCCTTAACCCTTTTGTCTATTCATCTTATTCTCCCATCCTCATTGTACTCCCTCCCTCCCTCCCTCTCGCCCTCCCTCTTCATCTCTCTCAACATGTGTGCTAAAGTTAGATCTTTCTGGCGGTGGGAAGGGGGGGGGGGGGATCAGGTCTCAGAGCAGAGTTAGGGTTTGTCACCGGCAGTGGGGGGATGTAATCGTAGCACGTTAAACTGTCCACTTCCTGTAAATCTCCCCCTCATACCTCCACTGTTGCCCAGAGGAGTCATATTTTGTGTTTGGTGTCCAGTGTTGCTTTAGTGTCTGGTTTAATTGACTCACTACTACTACTACTACAGTAATACAGTAATACAGTAGTGGTAGCAGTAGTGACAGTACTACGTACAATACCACTATTACTGTACTACGAAATGCAATCCTAATACTACATATAATACTTATTCTGAAACTCCTTGTGTTTGGAACTCGGCATGATTCTCTGTTTTGCTTCAGGCTAAGAACGTCACGTTTTTTATTTCTTGTTTTTATAAAATAACAGAGAGCAGGGCAACCTCCTAAAGAAACTGATTTAAAATGATACAATCTTTTTTAATAGCAACAAATTAAAACATGAAGACTACAAAGATAGGAACACGTGTACCTGAGTGTGTGTGAGTATGCGTGTGTGTTTGTGTGTGAGTGTGTGTGAGTATGTGTGTGAGTGTGTGTGAGTATGTGTGTGTGAGTGTGTGTGTGTACAGGAACATGTGAAGCAGGGAGCTAGCGGTGAACACACACAGCTCACGCAGGGCTAACAGGCCTACATCACTGTAATCTGGTGCCACACGGAACTTCCTGGAATTTTCCATTGCATCGTTGCCCAGGAAACCTTGTGAATAGTTAGCAGCTGTTTAGACATAATGCCCCGACCTCCACTGGAAGACTGTGTGTTTCCAGTCTACTGTACTACAGCCACGACACAAAGAAGGACCACTAGTTTGACAGGAGTTGTACAAACTCAAGCCAGAAGCTAAAGTAGACATTTTGAAAAAGGAAGAAAAGAGAGTTTGATCTGGACTGAACGAGACTGAAAAGAAGGGCGGATGTTCGAATGGAAGAGGAGAGAGAACGAGAGAAAGAGGGATATTCGTGGAGACGAGGAACGCTGGGAGGAAACACCTTATGTGAAAAGACACCTCTCTCTCTCTCTCTCTCTCTCTCTTTCTCTCCCCCTCTCCCTCTACCTCTCTCTCTCTCTCCGTCTCTCTCTCTCTCTCTCTCTTTCTTTCTTTCTCTCTCTCCCCCTCTCCCTCTTTCTCTACCTCTCTCTCTCTCTCTCTCTCTCGCCCTCACGCATGCACACATACTCTGTACGGTACGGATCATATCTCATTCCCGCCCCCCCACCTCCTTCTGGGATTCCTGCTCTCTCTCGTCTCGTCTGCCTCTCTGATGCTGTCATTGAAATTCAATCACAGAATGTCTACAGCCCAACAAAAAGTTCTTGGAGAGGAAATGAGGTCACTGAATCCTCTCCATTTCTATGGAAACCCCAACATGTCACATCCTCTGCCTGGTTGCGTTCTGCCTATCTGGTTTGCGACGAGCTCGTTAGGTTCTAGCGTGTGTGTGTGTGTGTGTGCGGTGTCTTAGCAGCAGGTGTGTTAGAAAGGTAAATGGATTGGCCACTAACAAACACTGTCTTCCTTTCTCCTCTTGTCACCATGGTAACTTTGTCCTAGAATGTAACATGTCTGGACATGGGCGGAGGGATACTTTGCTGGACGTTGTTAGGTCTGTCAGGATGTATTCCTACTCACCTGCAGGGTGAAATAAGACAGGTGTGGACAACACTGACCAGCGGCTGTGGGGACAGAGGGTCAACTCTGTCCTGCTGGCCCAGGGGAGAGGGCTTGAATATGGGCAAGGGTTGCTTGGAAAGTGTGGAAAGGATTGTTCTGGAAAGTACTGGATAAGAGGAGAGGGGGTGAGAGATGAGAGGAGGAGGAGAGTGGGGAGGGGGGGAGGAGGAGAGAGGAAAGAGGTGAGGTGAGGAGGAGAAGAGGGGAAGAGGACAGGTGAGGAGAGGGAAAGAGACATTGAAAGACAGTGGGACTGTCTCTCCAACATTCTCCCAGCTCTGCTAATTAGAGCCTTGCTCAATCTCTTATTAGGTAAACCCACTGGACTCAATTACAGCCAGTCTGTCGTCCTCCCTGTCGCTTTATGCCTCTCCCTCTCTCTCCCTCTTTCTCTGTCTCTCTTTTTCTCTGCTTTCTATCTTCTTATCAGTGCTTGTGTCACTCTCATTTCCCACTAAGGGCAGATTAGGAACCTGAATTACAATCATTAAAGGTTCAGTGGAGATAAAAAAACAGGAACCCTGTTTTAATCTGTTTCCTTTCAGAATGTTTATCTATCCCTCTCTATTTGTCGCTCTCCCTCCCTGCCTGTCTTTCTCTCTCCCCCTCTCCTTCCCTCCCTGGCTCCCTGGCTCCCCCCCCTCCCTCTCTCTCCTTATCCCTTAGTTTAGATAGAGAGGGAGTTAAACTAGCCATCTGAAATCCACTGCATCCTTTCAAAACTGTAAAAGTGCTGAAATGGAGAGGACAGAAAGAGGTCCTCAGTAGCTAGCGAGGCCCCAAGGGGAGGGGGAGGGGGGGGGGGTCGGGGGGGGTCGACCCTCCCAGACGTCATGCTGCAGCCATGCTCCAGCTCTCAAGCAGGAGCTCTATTCTAGGATCCAGCCCAATCCCGCTCTGTCAAGCCCCCAGGATTGGACAGTCTGCTCTCCAGCAGCCTTCTGTAATTGGTCGGATGCATTTTAGGTTGGGGGGAGGGGATTGGTGTGTGCTGAAACAGGTTGGTTGATTGGACAGTGTGATGTTTGGCATTGGAAGGTGTTTTTAGAGATTGTTTGTAGATGGTGTCAGGTCAGGGAGCTGTGGACATTTTAGGATTGGACCCCAGGAACACTTAGCTCTGTCACACACACATCAGGACACAGCACTCAACACCAAGGGTGTCCAATCATGGTTCTCCAGGGTCTCTGTCCTGAAGGTTTTCGATGATTTCCTGCCCCTACACACCCGATGCTAAGGAATGGGTCCGTATAAAGCTCTGTGGAAGCCTCATAATGACTTTTCATTAGAATCAGGTGTGCTAGAGTGAGGGTGAGGAGGGGGTGGGGGTTAAAAGCAAAAGGCAAAAAGATCTTCTCTCCCAGAGCCAGCAGGTCTGCCACTCGGCTGAGTTTCACAAAGTTCCACTCAGAACAAGCCCTCTGGTCTGCAACTGGACTGCAACTGCCTCTTGTCCAAAACCACTTTACAGGCCATTTTGGATCTGCTCCCCCCCAGCCCACCCCCTTCTACTGTGCTTTACCAAGCCACGCCTCTCCACAGAGGGGGTTGTGTGTGTGTGTGTGTGTGTGTGTGTGTGTGTGTGTGTGTGTGTGTGTGTGTGTGTGTGTGTGTGTGTGTGTGTGTGTGTGTGTGTGTGTGTGTGTGTGTGTGTGTGTGTGTGTGTGTGTGTGTGTGTGTGTGTGTGTGTGTGTGTGTGTGTGTGTGTGTGTGTGTGTGTGTGTGTGTGTGGAGGGGCGAGGGTTCTTATCTCATTTTTCCACAACTCTCTCCAAGTTTCCTCCTCTCTGCTTCGTTTGTAAAACCACTTTTTCTTTCCCCCCTCTTTGTTTCCCGCTGGCTTTCTGTCTCGTCTGTTTTTCGTTCGCTTTGGTTTTGTGTCCCAAGCTGTTGGGGGAAGATAGACACACTCACAGTCAACAGGACACCATCAGATAATGTCGCTTTAATCAAATTACAAATAATTACAGATTATTTCCCAACAAAAATGAAGACGTAAATATGGGCGTTATTGTTCAGGTTTTGAGGCATCGTGGCCAATTTTTTCTTCCCAAATCTGTTTTTTCAGGCCTTGTAAACAGGATAATGCAGTGGTCTTCAACCCTGGTCCTCAGGACCCACTGTCCTGCATGTTTTAGATGTTTCCCTGCTCCAACACACCTGATTCTAATGCATGGGTCGTTATCTAGCTCTGAAGAATCCTGGTAAACGATCATGCATTAGAATCAGGTGTGTGGGAAGGGGGAAACATCCAAAACATGCAGGACAGTGGGTCCTGAGGACCAGGGTTGAAGACCACTGGGATAATGTGTTTCACATTCAAACCAATCTTGAACACTAAAGCCTCCAGGCTGTAGGAGACAAGGGGAGGATGAATCATCCTTACCCAGAAACAGTGGCCTTCTCTGCCCATCATCCCAGCTCCTAAGCAGGGCTGTCCTTGGCCTTAGATTTCTGGTTCAACGTCCCACTCCTAAATTAGAGACTTTAATGTTAAACTCTCCGGGGGTGTGTGAGGGTGGAGTGGACTATTTAAACCTGCCTTCCCAGTGTTTCAAAATATTTAGAAAGTTAGCAGGAAGGATGCGGAGGGCGGAGATGTTCACTGCGGTTGGGGAGGTGAATCGGGTCGTTCTGCGTCCTCCGTCCTCCCGCGGCAACGGAAAGTGACACGGACTCGTAGCCGAGCAACCTGTTGAGCGTGGCGACGTTTTCCATGGCAACCGGTCACCTGTCCTCACACGGTGTCCCTGCCCAGTGACCGCACAGCCAAACTCCACTGGGTGTTTTAGGGACTTGGGATGTCCTTCATCTAATTGCGTAACCTTGGTCACAGCTCGACTCTCTCCAGTCAGGTGACCTTGGCTTGACCCCAGAGAGCCGGTGAACTCAGAAACACTTCCTGGGTAGTTTGCCAGGCACTGATTTACTGTAGGTGATGTACATATTACTGTCAGTGTGTGTGTGTGTGTTGTTGTGTTATTTCAGAAACAGATTCTGCTGACAGTTTGGCCAGTCTCACCTCTCTCTCTCCTCATCCCCTCTCTCCTCACCCCCACTCTCCTTACCCCTCTCTCCTCACCCCTCTCTCCTCACCCCCACTCTCCTCACCCCCACTCTCCTCACCCCCACTCTCCTTACCCCTCTCTCCTCACCTCCCTCAACCCCTCTCCTCAACTCTTTCTCCTCACCCCTCTCCTCAACTCTTTCTCCTCCTCACCTCTCTCTCCTCCCCCCCTCTCTCTCCTCCCCCCTCTCTCTCCTCACCCCTCTCTCTCCTCACCCCTCTCCCCCTCTCTCAGCTGTCTCTGGGAGGCTAAATATACGTAGCTGGTATGTTTCTCCCTCCAGCGACCCCGGCTCACATTACCCTGCAGTCTCTTAATAACAGAGCAGAGTGGTCAGGTGTCGTCCAGGCCAGGCCAGGGCTCCGGGGGTGGGGGTGTTAACCCACTATGAGGGGGGGCGGTTAGTTCATTTTCTTCATACGTGGCCTCATGTATTGTTAATGTTGCCAGGCGTATGGGGAAGAGGAGGGTGTGTGCAGGCGAGGAGGAAGAGGCCTCACACGGAGCGTTTTGGTAACTTCATCACAACCTGGGTAATGAGAATCCTGCGCGTTTTGACACGTAGGGGGGATTTATATAGAATATCACACACGGTACACCTCTACTCCTCACCTCCCCCTCCTCACCTCCCCCTCCTCACCTCTCCTCCTCTGCCACTCACACACAGACCGTCCCAGATATCTATCTTTATAGATCTTTATTTTAACACACAGATCAATGACTGTTTAATCACCCCCGAGCTTCAGAGCGATGACATTTACCCTGTTGCCATGGTAATCTGGGATTCTGAGTTCCCTCGGTGTCACGATGACATCCAGGTTTCGATAAAACACAAAACATCGCAATTGGTTAAACCACCATTTATCGTATCTTCCAAACGGGTGCCATCGCTCAATGGAAAGTGTCCCAGTGCGTCCCTCCCTGCCTGGGCTAGACCAGCTCCTGCCTCAGAGGGTCTTTGACTGGTTTATTTCCCCTGTGATGTTTCTCTCAGAGTGAAGAACTGGGTGGAGCAGATGCAGCAGGAGCTGGTGACTCTCACAGACTCAGCCAGTGGGATTCACAGCCTCGTACAGGTGAGTTTCTCTGCACGCCTTTGGCTGTGATAAAACACATTATCTACTGATGACGGATGTGTTCACTATATTGTGATAAAACACATTATCTATTGATAATGGATGTGTTCTCTATGTTGTGATAAAACACATTATCTACTGATAATGGATGTGCTCTGTGTGCTGTGATAAAACACATTATCTACTGATGATGGATGTGTTCACTATATTGTGATAAAACACATTATCTATTGATAATGGATGTGTTCTCTATGTTGTGATAAAACACATTATCTACTGATAATGGATGTGCTCTGTGTGCTGTGATAAAACACATTATCTACTGATGACGGATGTGTTCACTATATTGTGATAAAACACATTATCTATTGATAATGGATGTGTTCTCTATGTTGTGATAAAACACATTATCTACTGATAATGGATGTGCTCTGTGTGCTGTGATAAAACACATTATCTACTGATGATGGATGTGTTCACTATATTGTGATAAAACACATTATCTATTGATAATGGATGTGTTCTCTATGTTGTGATAAAACACATTATCTACTGATAATGGATGTGCTCTGTGTGCTGTGATAAAACACATTATCTACTGATGACGGATGTGTTCACTATATTGTGATAAAACACATTATCTATTGATAATGGATGTGTTCTCTATGTTGTGATAAAACACATTATCTACTGATAATGGATGTGCTCTGTGTGCTGTGATAAAACACATTATCTACTGATGACGGATGTGTTCACTATATTGTGATAAAACACATTATCTATTGATAATGGATGTGTTCTCTATGTTGTGATAAAACACATTATCTACTGATAATGGATGTGCTCTGTGTGCTGTGATAAAACACATTATCTACTGATGACGGATGTGTTCACTATATTGTGATAAAACACATTATCTATTGATAATGGATGTGTTCTCTATGTTGTGATAAAACACATTATCTACTGATAATGGATGTGCTCTGTGTGCTGTGATAAAACACATTATCTACTGATGACGGATGTGTTCACTATATTGTGATAAAACACATTATCTATTGATAATGGATGTGTTCTCTATGTTGTGATAAAACACATTATCTACTGATAATGGATGTGCTCTGTGTGCTGTAATAAAACACATTATCTACTGATGACGGATGTGTTCACTATATTGTGATAAAACACATTATCTATTGATAATGGATGTGTTCTCTATGTTGTGATAAAACACATTATCTACTGATAATGGATTTGTTCACTATGTTGTGATAAAACACATTATCTACTGATAATGGATGTGTTCTCTATGTTGTGATAAAACACATTATCTACTGATAATGGATGTGTTCACTATGTTGTGATAAAACACATTATCTACTGATAATGGATGTGTTCACTATGTTGTGATAAAACACATTATCTACTGATAATGGATGTGCTCTGCGTGTTGTGATAAAACACATTGTCTACTGATAATGGATGTGCTCTGCGTGTTGTGATAAAACACATTATCTACTGATAATGGATGTGCTCTGCGTGTTGTGATAAAACACATTATCTACTGATAATGAATGTGCTCTGCGTGTTGTGATAAAACACATTATCTACTGATAATGGATGTGCTCTGCGTGTTGTGATAAAACACATTATCTACTGATAATGGATGTGCTCTGCGTGTTGTGATAAAACACATTATCTACTGATGACGGATCTACTGGTAACGGTAAAAGTATCCCTGTTCAGTCCCTGTGTTGGATCATATGTGGTACACTGTTCATGCGTACATGAGTGTGTGCTGTGGTGTGACACCACACACGCACACACACACACACACACACACACGCAAACGACCACACACACACTCTCATGTACGCATGAACAGGGTAACACACGTGGAGACACACAGACATGGTCTCTACATTCCTCTGGCTGTCATATGAAGCTGAACCCTCAGGCTGCTAAATAATTGGCTGTTTGTCTTTTTTTTCCGTGTTTGCTTTTCATTTCTGTCTCCCTGTGCTGTGACATACTTCATCTTCAGTAAACATTCTTTCGTGCTCTGTGATTCAACTGTTGTGTAATAATCTGAAAACAGAGATTCAACATGAAACCAATCAAACGTCCCCGTTCGAAAATATGTCACTTCTGACCCCTGTTTCTCTCTTTCTCCTGATTGGTCCAGATCTTCCACAATCACAGGAAGCACTTCACCGTAGAGTTCAACGATGCCGGACAGCTGGTGTCCAACGCAGCGGGGAACATCGACAAGCTGCTGGCCAACCGCTCGCACGCCCTCCATGTAAGAACACAACTTCCTGCCTCACACACTGACCCTCCATGTAAGAACACAACTTCCTGCTACACACACTGACCCTCCATGTAAGAACACAACTTCCTGCTACACACACTGACCCTCCATGTAAGAACACAACTTCCTGTTATACACACTGACCCTCCATGTAAGAACACAACTTCCTGTTATACACACTGACCCTCCATGTAAGAACACAACTTCCTGTTATACACACTGACCCTCCATGTAAGAACACAACTTCCTGCCTCACACACTGACCCTCCATGTAAGAACACAACTTCCTGTTATACACACTGACCCTCCATGTAAGAACACAACTTCCTGTTATACACACTGACCCTCCATGTAAGAACACAACTTCCTGCTACACACATTGACCCTCCATGTAAGAACACAACTTCCTGTTATACACACTGACCCTCCATGTAAGAACACAACTTCCTGCTACACACACTGACCCTCCATGTAAGAACACAACTTCCTGCCTCACACACTGACCCTCCATGTAAGAACACAACTTCCTGCCTCACACACTGACCCTCCATGTAAGAACACAACTTCCTGTTATACACACTGACCCTCCATGTAAGAACACAACTTCCTGCCTCACACACTGACCCTCCATGTAAGAACACAACTTCCTGCTACACATACTGACCCTCCATGTAAGAACACAACTTCCTGTTATACACACTGACCCTCCATGTAAGAACACAACTTCCTGTTATACACACTGACCCTCCATGTAAGAACACAACTTCCTGTTATACACACTGACCCTCCATGTAAGAACACAACTTCCTGCTACACACACTGACCCTCCATGTAAGAACACAACTTCCTGCTACACACACTGACCCTCCATGTAAGAACACAACTTCCTGCCTCACACACTGACCCTCCATGTAAGAACACAACTTCCTGCCTCACACACTGACCCTCCATGTAAGAACACAACTTTACTTCCTGCCACCTGTCTTCACCTGTCCTCACCTGCCCTCTCACAGTCTTCCTGTCTGTCACTGTCCCCCCCAAAACATAAATAAATACAAATAAACACAAGGAAGATTCAAACGCGGTATTAAAGTCTCCGGGAATGACTTTATAAGTGATTAAAATCGCCTTTTTCTTCTTGAGTCATGTGACATCACGCCTTGACAGGTGTCGACCTCAAAGTAGCTCGATATCGAAATCTGACATCCCACCTTTTTCTAAATCAATCAAGCTATTCTGGATCTGAAACAACAAAGACCTTGATGACGATACGACCGTCTGCCTGCTCCCATGATCTGGATCAATCCGGATCGATGGTCCTCAGGGAGGGATCTGTCAGTCTGTGTTCAACTCGTAGTGTAGCAGCGGAAAACGACATCGTAATCTGCCTGTCTGAAGCATTAGGAGATGATATTCTTCCCCCACAGCATCACAATAAACGGGTTTGAGGAAATGATTGTTTTGTTTAGTTGTTGTGACAACTCTCTCAGCCTGGCAGAGGAAATCTTCTCCCGTTTGAAGGCAAAATACGTAGCTAGTTGGTACGGCTCTTTAAAGAGCTATTTTACCGCATGTTTACCTGAAAACTACAGGAGGCTACGACCATGTTTAAACACTTAGCCAGCCTGACAACATGTCTTTAATTTATCTCACTCCAGCAGTACCGGGTTTCATCAATGGCACCGTATACTTTTACTCAAAAACATGACGGGACATTATGGTAATTAGCTTTGACGTTGGGGGGGGGGGGGGGGGGGGGGGGGGCCTGTACTACCAGTCAAGATTTGGTGTTAACGAGGTAACTTCAGGTTCAACCCGATACAGAAACCCCCTGAGTTAAGCCTGAAGTTACCTCGTTAACGTGAACTTGATCTTGATTGGTTGTACATTATGTTAATTGGTAGTACATAATTTGAATTGGTAGTTTGGGCCCCTGGAGAGAGCCAGGATATTGAACCGTAGGTGACAGTGGATCGCTGCTCCTTTAAATGAGATGGGATGTTGATAGATGTGCAGCTTTATTTTCCTCTTTGCTGGGGACCATCTGTCACTTTTAACCTGCTGGCAATCCAGGGGTGTGTGTGTGTGTGTGTGTAAAAGCGGTGTGTGTGTGTGTGGGGGGGGTGGGGGGGGTGAGGGTGGTAGAAAGCGTGACGTGCGGAAGAAGACCGGATGCTCTTTTTTATGAGTGACAGTTTACACACTGACTAACCACACAGACCAGTTTGGCCTTTGGGTAATAAGGGAAAATAGAGTTTAGACACAAAAAAACACACATACACACACTTATTGACCTTCCCTATGGCGTGACTCTCTCTCTCTCTCTCTCTCTCTCTCTCTCTCTCTCTCTCTCTCTCTATCTGTACTCACACACTGACCGTGACAGAAAGAGAGAGAGAGAGAGAGCAGGGAGGAGGATAGAGTGGGAAGGAGGAAGAGGAAAAATTGCTAGAAAGAGAGGGCGAGAGAAAGGGAGCTGGTGAGAGAGAAAGGGGGATTTCAAAAGAAAAATAAAGATTAGGTAGTTAAAAAGAGAGCCAGCGAGACCCCAGTGAAGGGTGGTGAACAGCAGGTCCCTCTGAGAGGGTAGAGCAGTGTGGTTAGAGCCACAGAGACTCTGCTCCATTAGACCCTTAACCAGAGCAACAATACGAGCTCCCATTACACCATTCATCAAATGCTGCTCTCTCTGTCTGCTTTCAAAACACCAGCTCCTGTTAGGCATCTCTCTCTCCACACCCTGCTCTCTCTCCATCACACACACTCAAACACACACACACACACACACACACACACACTTAAATGCACGTGCACTCAAAGAGGCACTCGCTCACACATGCTGAGAAACACATTCAAAACACACACACTCTTAAACATGCACACGCGCACTTAAACACACAAACACACACACACACACTCAAACAAGCAAACACACACACACAAACAAACATGAAAAAAATTAAATAGCCCCATCCCTCCTGGATAACAGCAGGTAAAAGGTGACAAACTGCATCTATCAGACCTGAGATCAAAGCAGCATACATCAAACCAACAATCCCATCACCTGCCTAGATGGACCTACAGAGATGGGATGGAACTCTGGGACAGAGAATCAAACATTCCCTCTCAGCCTTAAACCATTGTGATACTGGAAGATTAAAAAAAAAATACAAATAGAATTGCACCGAGAAGATTTACATTTAGACATTTAGTCATTTTATCAGACGCTCTTATCCAAAGAGACTTATAGCAAGTACAGGGACATTCCCCTCTGAGGCAAGTAGGGTGAAGTGCCTTGCCCAAGGACACAACGTCACGTCGACACAGCCGGAGTTTGAAACAAGGGTTCGAAGC
>CM059307.1:6396832-6409332 GCA_030340665.1 Neosalanx taihuensis
GCTTCGAACCCTTGTTTCAAACTCCGGCTGTGTCGACGTGACGTTGTGTCCTTGGGCAAGGCACTTCACCCTACTTGCCTCAGAGGGGAATGTCCCTGTACTTGCTATAAGTCTCTTTGGATAAGAGCGTCTGATAAAATGACTAAATGTCTAAATGTAAATCTTCTCGGTGCAATTCTATTTGTATTTTTTTTTTAATCTTCCAGTATCACAATGGTTTAAGGCTGAGAGGGAATGTTTGATTCTCTGTCCCAGAGTTCCATCCCATCTCTGTAGGTCCATCTAGGCAGGTGATGGGATTGTTGGTTTGATGTATGCTGCTTTGATCTCAGGTCTGATAGATGCAGTTTGTCACCTTTTACCTGCTGTTATCCAGGAGGGATGGGGCTATTTAATTTTTTTTCATGTTTGTTTGTGTGTGTGTGTTTGCTTGTTGAGTGTGTGTGTGTGTGTTTGTGTGTTTAAGTGCGCGTGTGCATGTTTAAGAGTGTGTGTGTTTTGAATGTGTTTCTCAGCATGTGTGAGCGAGAGCCTCTTTGAGTGCACGTGCATTTAAGTGTGTGTGTGTGTGTGTGTGTGTGTGTGTTTGAGTGTGTGTGATGGAGAGAGAGCAGGGTGTGGAGAGAGAGATGCCTAACAGGAGCTGGTGTTTTGAAAGCAGACAGAGAGAGCAGCATTTGATGAATGGTGTAATGGGGAGCTCGTATTGTTGCTCTGGTTAAGGGTCTAATGGAGCAGAGTCTCTGTGGCTCTAACCACACTGCTCTACCCCCTCTCAGAGGGACCTGCTGTTCACCACCCTTCACTGGGGTCTCGCTGGCTCTCTTTTTAAATACCTAATCTTTATTTTTCTTTTGAAATCCCCCCTTTCTCTCTCACCCCGCTCCCTTTCTCTCGCCCCTCTCTTTCTAGCAATTTTCCCTCTTCCTCCTTCCCACTCTCCTATCCTCCTCCCTGCTCTCCTCCCTCAACAGATGTTCAGCCTCCTTCTCCCCCTCCTCCCCCTCCTTCCCCTCCTCCTCCCCCTCCTCCTCCTCCTCCTCCTCCCTCAACAGATGTTCAGCCTCCTCCTCCTCCTCCTCCTCCCTCAACAGATGTTCAGCCTCTTTCTCCCCCTCCCTCCTCCCCCTCCTCCTCCTCCTCCTCCTCCTCCTCCTCCTCCTCCCTCAACAGATGTTCAGCCTCCTTCTCCTCCTCCTCAGACAGTGTCACTTGACCCTCAGTGCTACATGGTTTGACACCGCTGATGTAAACATGGTGTCCTCGTAAAGTCACCCTGGTCCAGAACAGTTGGATAAGAAACCAGCAGCCAGACATATTCCCGTAGCGTCTCTCTCGGAGTCCAGTCCAGTGACGCAGATGACTTTCAAAAGACGTAAACACAAACTATCTGTTTCTGTTGATACTCTGTCACAACATGCTGCTGTTTATGGCTGCTGCTTATGTCTCTGCTCAGAATAGCTCAGATCCAGAAAGCTGAACCCAAATAAAAGATAAGAACAGTGACAGTTTCACCAGTACGGCAGAAAGACATGACATTTTATATTTTTAGATTTACATTTATTCATTTAGCAGACGCTTTTATCCAAAGCGACTTCCAGTAAGTACAGGGACATTCTCCCTGAGGCAAGTAGGGTGAAGTGTCTTGCTCAAGGACACAACGTCATACAGCCACAGCCGGTGCTCGATCTCACAACCTTCCGATCATGAGGCCAACGCCTTAACCGTTGAGCTATCTGACGCCTAGATACTTCAGATATAATTTATACTGTATCAATGCAATGACTTGTGCAGCCTTGAAGGTATAGATTAGATAATTGCTGACAGGGAATATCGATGGCTTGTGAGATAATTTACTAACTGACATCTGTATAGTCAAAGTTTTAGAAAATAAAGAATACGAATCCCCTGGATTGAACCAAATGTGTTAACGGCACACTTCAAATCAAACTGAGTTGATCTGTTATTACTGTACTGATTTAAAGAACCTTCTGGACTATCTCAGAGGATTTCCATCTCTTATCCGCTGTTTGAGTTCACTCTGAATTGAACTTGATAGGGACTGTTTTGTGAAGGGATTGCAGAGTTTGTTGTGATCGTTTTTAGATGTTGACAGCAGTTTTTTTTGCCCCCCCCCCCCCAACACACTGCTTTACATAAACATCCGAACACATACATTTTAACAATACAAGCAACTATGAAACTCCAACATTGAATATCATAGCCCCCCCCCCCCCCCCCCCCCCCACCCCTCTCAGTATGACTGTTCTGAACACTCTGATCTGGGTTCGACAGGAACTGGGCTTGGTCATCACAGGAACTCTGCCGGTGTTCAACAAGACCAACACCAAAGCTGACAAGGAGAGAGGAATGCAGGTAGGCTGGTGCCACTAGAACATTCTAGAATGCAGGTAGGCTGGAGCCACTAGAACATTCTAGAATGCAGGTAGGCTGGTGCCACTAGAACATTCTAGAATGCAGGCTGGAGCCACTAGAACATTCTAGAATGCAGTTAGGCTGAGCCACTAGAACATTCTAGAATGCAGGTAGGCTGGAGCCACTAGAACATTCTAGAATGCAGGTAGGCTGGAGCCACTAGAACATTCTAGAATGCAGGTAGGCTGGAGCCACTAGAACATTCTAGAATGCAGGTAGGCTTGACTGTCCCTCCAGCGTTAGTGCAGCTAGCAGGGTGAAGCCTCGTCAGGGTGACGCCATAGGAGCCATATTAGGATGCAAAGAGATATACTAGGAGGCAAGGAGGGAGGTGAGGAGGGAGGCAAGGAGCCATACTAGGGAGGCAAGGAGGCAGGAAGCTAGGTAAGGAGACTGATCATCCAGTATGCTGAGTGTGTTGGGTTGTGTTGCTTTCCAGAAGCCACAGAACCAGCTGATTCTGGGGGTGGATGGCTATCGACGTGTCCCTGGACGACATCAAGAGACTGACGCCTCGATTTAACTGTGAGCACGCCCTCACACACACACTGACACAGACACACACAGACTCGCACACACACAGGCTCACACACACACACACACTGACACAGACACACACAGACTCGCACACACACAGGCTCACACACACACACACACACACACTGACACAGACACACACACAGACTCGCACACACACAGCTCACACACACACACTGACACAGGCACACACAGACTGTCACACACACACACAGACAACACACTGTCAGAGATTGTACAGGCACTTGGAGCACTTAGGTAGCTTCTTATTTATCTCATACACACACAGACACAAAAAAAAGATTCTCTTACAACACACACACACACACTCTGAGCTGCTTACCATTACACAGCCCCACCCCAACCCACTGTCCTCCCCCACCCCTCCTCTTCTCTCCATCCGTCCAGTTTGGACCAAACGGCTACTACTTCGCCATCGACCCCAACGGCTACGTCCTGCTGCATCCCAACCTGCAGCCTAAGGTAAGTGTGTCAGTGCAGACAAGCACAGCACACTCCAGCACCCCATTAAAGAGCCGTGTCAACAAGCCCCGGGTCCCTGAGCCCCAGCAGGCGGCTGCTGTCCCTGGGGCAAGGCACTTCACCCTGCTAGCCTCAGGGGGGGGAATGTCCCTGTACTGTGCTGGAAGTCCCTCTGGATAAGAGCGTCTGACTGACTGACTCCATGTAAATGTGTTGTTCAGAATCCCTAAGTTCCAGGAGCCGGTGACTCTGGACTTCCTGGATGCGGAGCTGGAGGATGTGATCAAAGTGGAGGTGAGGAGGAGAGCTTCCTCACACCTGGCGCAACACTCCCATCTGAACTACTTGTGCAACTTCACTATCCTCAGATGGATTTACATTCGTCTGTCCAGAGCGATGTGATAATCAGCACATGTGCTCGTTTCTCTGTTGCAGATCAGGAAAAAAATGATTGATGGACACACAGGCAACCACACGATACACACACTGGTGAAATCTCAAGATGAGGTAACTATGGTGATGATGATGATGATGATGATGATGATGATGATGATGATGATGATGATGATGATGATGATGATGATGATGATGATGATGATGATGATGATGACGATAATGTTGATAATGATGATAATGGTGATGGCGGTGGTGATTACGATGATAGTAATGGAGATGAGAATGGTGATTATGATGATGATGCTGATGATAATAATGGTGATGATAATGATGATGATAACAGTGATAATGATAACAGATATCTGGTTGTGTTTGCTCTCCAGCGCTACATAGACAGAGGCTTGAGAACCTACACCTTTGCTCCAGTGAAAGGAGCAGATTACAGGTAAGGCAGCATCTGCAGGTCTGTGTTTCTCCTTGACTTCCTGCCAAGGGTGTGTGTTCACAACATGTGAGTTCAATAGAGGGTGCAGTAAGTGATAACCTTGCTCCTAAGTGATGACCTTGCACCTAAGTGATAACCTTGCTCCTAAGTGATGACCTTGCTCCTAAGTGATGACCTTGCACCTAAGTGATAACCTTGCTCCTAAGTGAGAAACCTTGCTCCTAAGTGATAACCTTGCTCCTAAGTGATGACCTTGCACCTAAGTGATAACCTTGCTCCTAAGTGATGACCTTGCACCTAAGTGATAACCTTGCTCCTAAGTGATAACCTTGCTCCTAAGTGATAACCTTGCTCCTAAGTGATAACCTTGCTCCTAAGTGATAACCTTGCCCCTAAGTGATGACCTTGCAGCTAAGTGATAACCTTGCTCCTAAGTGATGACCTTGCAGCTAAGTGATAACCTTGCCCTAAGTGATGACCTTGCAGCTAAGTGATAACCTTGCACCTAAGTGATGACCTTGCAGCTAAGTGATAACCTTGCTCCTAAGTGATGACCTTGCAGCTAAGTGATAACCTTGCTCCTAAGTGATAACCTTGCCCCTAAGTGATAACCTTGCT
The DNA here is from genome assembly GCA_030340665.1 of Neosalanx taihuensis. Lineage (NCBI taxonomy): Eukaryota > Metazoa > Chordata > Actinopteri > Osmeriformes > Salangidae > Neosalanx > Neosalanx taihuensis. The sequence goes on from CM059307.1 coordinate 6,401,748, forward strand.
CCTAAGTGATGACCTTGCTCCTAAGTGATGACCTTGCACTAAGTGATAACCTTGCTCTTAAGTGATAACCTTGCTCCTAAGTGATAACCTTGCACCTAAGTGATAACCAGGAGCTCCTGGTTCTGGCCCGTGTGTTGGTTGGTTGGTTGTGGTATCAGCGCTTCAGAACGTGTCTGTAGCAGACAGTGAGACCCTTCTGTCTGCTCTGTCAACACCCCCCCCCCTAACACAGAGGAACCCCCACTGTCTACTGTTCATTTGATACATAGTTTATGATAATAGTGCAGAATACGCTTATTAAATTCATGTGGGAGGAAAAAAAAAAAGACTACGTGTCTAAATGATTGATGAAATGTTTGTTTTGCTGTATGTTTTGTTAAGTCGCTCGGTCGGAAAGTTGTGTCATGTGGTCTGTGTATCGCCTGGGATCTCTCCATGTGTTCTCGGTTGGACCGTGAACAACTGGGAGATTATGTCTCTGTCGCCTGAGTGGCGTTTCACATCCGTGTCGGGAGGCTTGTTTTCACCCTTGTTGTGTGTGTGTGCCTGTGTGTGCCTGTGTGTGCCTGTGTGTCGGTGTGTGCGTGTGTGTGCGTGTGTGTGCGTGTGTGTGCGTGTGTGTGCGGTGTGTGCGTGTGTGTGCGTGTGTGTGCGTGTGTGTGCGTGTGTGTGCGTGTGTGTGCGTGTGTGTGCGTGTGTGTGCGTGTGTGTGCGTTGTGTGTGCGTGTGTGTGCGTGTGTGTGCGTGTGTGTGTGTGTGTGTGTGCCTGTGTGTGCGTGCCTGTGTGCGTGCCTGTGTGCGTGCCTGTGTGCGTGCCTGTGTGCGTGCCTGTGTGCGTGCCTGTGTGTGTGTGTGGGTGGGTGTGTGTCTGTGTGTGTCTGTGTGTGCCTGTATGTGCCTGTGTGTCTGTGTGTCTGTGTGTCTGTGTGTGTGTGGTGTGCGCCTGTGTGTGTGTGCCTGTGTGTGTGTGTGTGTCTGTGTGTGCCTGTATGTGCCTGTGTGTGTGTGTGTGTGTGTCTGTGTGTCTGTGTGTCTGTGTGTCTGTGTGTGTGTGTGTGTGTGTGTGTGTGCCTGTGTGTGTGTGTTCACAGCATAGCCTTGGTCCTGCCTGAATACAGCCTGCACTACATCCGAGCAGCAATCGGAGACACGATCACACAAGCAAATGTAAGTTTGACCTTCTGAATCAAACACGACCTCGTCCAGATATTTACACAGACCACGACTGAAGCACTTAGCCAGTGACGATGTCGATGACATCAAGATTTCATCAATAGGGCTGTCAGACCTCTCCAGTTTCAACGTATGGTTTTTATCTTTAGCAGTTGCCCCTCTCCCTCACTCGGCTCCCCCACCCCTCAACCCGCCCCTCTCCCTCACCCCCCCGCCCCTCTCCCCCTCCCTCACCCCCCTCCCCCGCCCCTCTCCCCCCTCCCTCACACCTCAACACGCTCCTCTCCCTCACCCCTCAACCCGCCCCTCTCCCTCTTCCTCTCCCTCACCCCCCTCCCCTCTCCCCCTCCCTCACCCCCCTCCCCCACCCCTCAACCCGCCCCCTCTCCTCACCCCCCGCCCCTCTCCCACTCCCTCACACCTCAACCCGCTCCTCTCCCTCACCCCTCAACCCGCCCCTCTCCCCCTCCCTCACCCCCCTCCCCCGCCCCTCTCCCCCTCCCCGCCCCTCTCCCCCCTCCCCCACCCCTTGTGACGTGATGGTAACATGCTTCCTCAGTTGTGGTGTGGACAGTCAGTGGATAACTTGACGACTGGTCCTAAAGGGATCCAGCCCCCCTCCCTATCATCACACACACACACACACACACACTCACACACAGTCACCACCCTGTTTCACACTCACACACACACACACACCACACACACCACTGTCATCGATTCCCATCATCCACCTCAGCCTGTGGGTGTTCCTGCTCTTAAGACTTCTGGATTGTGTTGGGGGACGTCCAATAGAGCGTGGCGTCCACGCCGGCGCTCTTCTGTGTGACGTCACGACCGGGTTGTTCTAGTGCCGTTGGGTTCCTCAGAGAACGTCTTGAGAGAGAGTTTTGAGTTCTTCCAAGACTTTGTGGCTTTTAACCCTGGGATCAAACACACACGCACACACACACATTGTGCTCTTGTACTGCACACACACCGATCGTCTGTGTTCAAGATGCAATATTATTATTCACTTCAATTGAATAAAATATTGTGTAACCCTGTTTGCTACTTTCCTTATCGTTCTTCTCTTCTCCTCCTCTCTCCCCTCCTCCCCCCTCCTCTCCCTCAAACCCCTCCTCCCTTCCCCCCCCTCCTCTCCTCCTCCCTTCCTCCCCCATCTCTCATGACCTCCTGACCTCCTTCTGTCCTGTTGCTGTGTGGAAACCCCCCTTCAGCGATTTTGGGCAAGTATTTTCCTCCTGTGCCTTTCCTTCCCTGTTCCCCTGGTTCTGTCCTCTAGTTCTGTTCTCCTGGTTCTGTCTCCCTGGTTCTGTCTCCCTGGTTCTATCTATCTCCCTGGTTCTGTTCTCCTGGTTCTGTCTCCTGGTTCTATCTCTCTGGTTCTATCTATCTTTCTGGTTCTATCTATCTCTCCGGTTCTATCTCCCTGGTTCTGTTCTCCTGGTTCTGTCTCTCTGGTTCTACCTCTCTGGTTCTGTTCTCTCTGGTTTCTATCTCTCTGGTTCTATCTGTTTGGTTCTGTCTCCTGGATGCAGTGTTTCCTCTCCTCGTGTCAAGCTGTCGTTCTGCCTGTCTTAGCAGGGAACGTTCCAAACGTGATTTGGACCACACAGGCTGCCTGCAGCAAACTGAGAGAGTCTGACTGCACATGTGCACAGGAGACAGACAGGAGAGAGAGAGAGGAGAGAGAGAGAGAGAGAGAGAGAGAGAGAGAGAGAGAGAGAGAGAGAGAGGGAGAGAGGGAGAGAGGGAGAGAGGGAGAGAGGGAGAGAGGGAGAGAGGGAGAGGGAGAGGGAGAGGGAGAGAGAGAGAGAGAGAGAGAGAGACAGAGATAGAGAGATAGAGAGATAGAGAGATAGAGAGATAGAGAGATAGAGAGATAGAGAGATAGAGAGGGGAGAGAAGACAAACAGACTGAAATGGAGAGACAGACAGACAAGCAGACAGGGAGAGAGACAGACAAGCAGACAGAGAGACAGACAGATAGAGAGACAAGGAGAGAGACAGACAGACACACAGGGACAGACAGACAGACAGACAGGTAGAGAGACACACAGGGGGAGACAGACAGACAGACAGACAGACAGACAGACAGACAGGTAGAGAGACCGTCAGATAGGGAGAGAGACAGAGAGGTTCTCTCCTCCCACCTGTCCTCTCTTTAGATGTGGTCATGGTTCTAACCAGGCCGCTGGTTAGGGAGGGCACGGAGGACAGGAAGTTCACATTACTTTAGGTGAAACCACAAAGGGAGAAAAGCTGTGAGCGTTCACCCAAAACAAGAGTGTTCAGGTTTCCTCAGTGTTAAAACTCTTTTAAGACTCATCTGAGGTTCACTCCATGTCATAAAATTAAAAAAAAACACGGTTTTAATGAAAGACAGAATCTCTCTCTTTCTTTCTCTCTCTGTCTCTCTCTCTCTCTCTGGCCATATCACTTTTCTCTTCTTCTCTTCTCCTTCACCTCTCCTTTTTTCTGTCTCGTTTGTCTTATGTGGTTGCTGAGTCAGACCCGTTGCTAACAGCTAATGCTAAAGATATGTCTGATAGTCACACAAATAGCAAGACAGGCTCATCAGTGAACCATTAAATGTCTTGATTTAGTTTCTATTATTTTAATTATTTTAACTTTATTGGCCAATAAACTATTACATAAATGGATAAGGGATCCAAACTCTAATACTCTCTAGTAAACAGCTTACAAATTTATGTTCAGTTATACAAAAAAAACTTTCATATTTATCTTTCCCAACCTGACATTTGTGCATCCTCAATTTATACATTTTAAATGTATAAACTCAAAATACTTTTTGGGGGTTTTGTGATAATGTCATTTTTCAAGTTCAACCTTCTTCAGTAAGAAGACAGGAATCCAACTGCTGAATTATTTATCATAAATGCATTTAGCAACAAAGCACCTGGTCAGAATTATTTTCTAATCATGACCACCAAAGTGGTCAGTTAAGACCATTACATCATACAGTAGATACACAAGTTGAGCTATTTTGAGAGTATCATAACATCTGGTCAGAATATCAACTTGCCCTATCATTATTCTTTGAATACATTACTGAAAATGTATAACTACATCAGTGTATCACCAACGCTCTATTCCGCGAATGTTAATGCGAAAAAATGCTAATTCCACGACCACATTATAAAGATTCACTTTTTAATCCCCTTTGTATTTCAGTCCCCCCACCCGCACCCCCCCCCCCCCCCCCCCAACCCCCCTAAAAAATGCCTTTTGATGGATTTGGCAATATTTCTATTCCAAACTTGTTCTGTGAATAAAATATTGCTGACCTTTTGACCCCTGTGGTTTAGCTTGTCTCTTTTATGTTCTTCCCTCCTCCTCCTCCTCTCCTCTCCTTCGGGATGAATCTCTTCCATCCTCTTCCTCTGCCGGGACCTTTTTTCCACTCCAGGGAAAGTTGGCAAGTATTTCCTGTCCTTCCGTCTCTCTCCTTCCGTATGATGTTCTTGTTCGTCCCTTCCCAGCATGCTTAGCGCGGCTTTTTCCCGCTCAAATTCTCCACATAATCTAAGCCGTTAGTTCTTTTTTTTTAAAGAAAGTCTGTGACATAAATGGTTTGAATTGTAACAAGTCATCGAATAACTAATCTTGGAGTGTAAACATCACTTGTCAATGGCTGTACCGTATTACCGTTTATTAATAATACTAACTAAAACTATTTCTAACACCCCTAATCAGTTATACAACACTTAAACCTAAACATTACTGGAGAACCAAGCCTCTTTAGCAAAAGAGATGTCAACAACATATTATGGGATGAGATTTCTGAGGAGAAGAAGCAAAAATGGTTTTTTAAGGAATCGGTTAAGATGGAAGTCTGTAGGTGTTTCTGTACACAGGGATGTGCTGCTTTAAGACTTGTGTCATGTTGTCGCTGTCGATACTCAAAGGCTGGTTTTACTTTATGTACTAAATGTCAGCCATTGTGGTTCAAACTTTACCAGTGAAAAAATGTAGTCATGTAAACTCTGGATTAGGGATGCTCATTAAGAAAAATAAAGTTTGACTCTCGTTAACGACCATTAACCGTTAACCGATAAGATTCCAAATGTAAATTGATGAGTGATTTGAGAGTGGAAGGACAAGGACAATTCTGTTGCAACTACGGCAACAGATAGTTACATTGGCAACAGTGTTCAGTCGGTAATAGTTATGCTATTAAACGTTAAACGGATGTATGTCGGTTAACGGTTACACGGACCTCACACGTGTCATTTACATGTTTTAACATGAACTTCATGTGCCTGTGTGCTGTGTGTTGCGTGTGCCCTCAGCATCGCCTGCGTCTGTGAGCGTGTGTGAGATTTTCAAAGCTCATGTCTCTCTGTGCTTCATCAGTCTCAGAAAGCCTTCAGGAAGACAAGTTTGATGATTACGGACACACGCTCATCGCTCCCAGGTAAGGACCCCGAACACGGTCTCCCTCCCGGGGTGGACAGTAGTTTCGTATGACACACGGACACGCTGTAACCAGGCCCCATGTTCTGTCCACAGAGAGTACTGCAAAAGACCTGAAGCCCTCGAAAAACAACTCTCAGTTTTTGATGGATTTCAACGAGTACATCGACAGGAAGACTCCTAATAACCCTCAATGTAGGTACCTACTCCAGCAACAAGGACAGAGAGATACCAGCGGGCTACTGTTCCACTGATCTCTCCTCTCCCTGGATGAACAACATACTCCCAGATGAACCCTCATCATGTTTACATAAAGAGGCCATATCTAACACAGTTAAACCAGCTCTGAAACTCAAACAGTCTTAACACACACACACATCGCTGTTCAAAGTTTGGTGTCTGTCTGTCTCTTTCTTAAAAAAAGAAAATCTAGATAAAACTTTTGCATGTTAGTGGAAAATCCAAACCAGTCACCTGGCCTGGTTTGACATGCAGACCTTTTTCATGTAGAAACAACAAAGAAACACACATGCAGAGTCTTTGAAACAGAACTTATAATCAGGTTCCTGTTGAAGGCTTGGTGAACAGAGCCAAGAGAACGTGTTCCTCTGGGGAACATGCTACAGAAACAGCAGTGTAGGGTTCTCCTTTGTAGAGTTCCTTCGCTTGTGTTCTCCCCATTTGATCGTTCCTCTGAAAGTTTGACCGTCACACACGCCTGAGCGAACACGTGTTAAATGTGTTGGCGTGCCTCACACACACGCTTGTGCTCGCACACACACACACACGCTCAGGTGCAGACACGCACACACACACTCAGGTGTACAAAGTCACGGACACTCAGATGCAGACGCACACACTCAGGAGGGAAAACACACATAAGATCACACACACGCAAGCTCACACACAAACTCACATACACACGCGCGCTCCACAAGGATTATACCCCCACACACTCTACCTTGTCTGCTATGGTTTGTCCAATTACTTTGTGTTTGTGAGAAAGAGCAGAACTCGTCAAGCCCAGCGCGCGAGCAGAGCAGTAAAAAGTCAGATCAGCTCTGTGATTCCTGACACGGGGAATTGCTCTAACATCTGACCAACACGTTAGCTTCTCATGCGCTATACCAAACACAAACTGACATTAATCGCTTGTACTTTCTATTTTTTTTTTTTTTTTACTTTTCTTTTTTACTCCGTGCTTTGGAAGCGAAAACGCCCTTCGAAAAATGGCAGAAGTGCTTTCGCTCAAGACGTCTGTGTTTTTAGTTTGACGTTGAGGAGGTCTCGGAAAATTTTGCTTCCAAAACGAAAGACTCCTTCTCGTAACAAATTCACTTCTGACTCGTGTCCGCGGCCTCTCAGTAGTCCTGGTTGGCTGGGATCCTCTGCAGGACTCTGTAAACAACACATCAGCGGGAACCAGCCGAGCGAGACTAGTTACATGCTTTACTTGTTTAAGCCACTGTAGTGGGGGGGGGGGGGGGGGGGGGAGTACATTAAAGATTCCTAGGTTTCTTTCAATAAGAGCCCCCCCTAATGAAAACCACTGGAGCGGGAGGGAGGTGGGGGGGGGGAGGGAGGTGGGGGGGGGGGTGGTGAGGGGGGGGGAGGTGGAGGTGGGGGGGGGGGGGGTGGGGGGCTGGTGTAGGTGGGGGGGGTGGGGGTGGGGGGGGGGGGGGGGGGGCAGGGGTAAAGTGTTAGACCAGCTGTTTTCTCTGAAGTGTGTGTGGTGCGTCGTAAAGAAGGGAGGGGTGGAGGGCGGGGGGGTGGGGGGGGTGGGGGGTTCAACATTAATGGACTGTAGCGGGACATGAAGGGGTTTGAAGTGACGCTGGAAAAACACGAGAGCAGCGACGCGTTCCGCAGGTCGTGTCGGACGTCTCGGATCTTTATTCAGAACATTCCTCACCTCCGTCCCGACGTCTTTTTTTATTAACTAGTTCCACTTAACGACTTTATCTCTTCGCTG
>CM059307.1:6419332-6441832 GCA_030340665.1 Neosalanx taihuensis
ACACACACCTCATACACACACACACACCTCATACACACACTACATATACACACACCACACACACACACCACATACACAACACAAACACACACCACATACACACACTACATACACACACACACTACATACACACCATACACACACACCACATACACACTACACACACACATACACACATACACACCATACACACTCACCACATACACAACACAAACACACACACACGCTCATCCACCCTCCCTACCCTTTTAGTCAGACGTCTGGTTGTCCCCCCCCCCCCCCCCCCCCCCCCCCCAGACACCGGCCAGCCCATTAGCCCTGTGATTGGGGTTCAGCAGGGCTGTGTGTTCGGGGCGAGCAGGTCCTAGATCAGATCTGCTGCTGCTATCAGCCTTGTCCTGCAGTCAGATCCCCAGGGGAAGGCTTGTAAAACTCTGCAGGTGAGGTAGAGCTGGCTGGGGAGACCACCGTCCGGAGGAGCCTGCCTGTTTGCTGTTTTAAGGCCCCCTCATGCTGTCTAATGGAGTGCCTGTTTTAAGGCCCCCCTGTGCTGGCTAATAGAGTGCCTGCCATGGGGTTCCTGTGCACTAGCTTTGTGCAGGTTGGGCTTTAATGAGCACCGTAAAAAGGGTTCTCTGAACCCTGTGCAGTGAGGCTGTAGCTCTCAAACCTCTCTGTCCTCAGGATGAAGGTCTTATCATCCCTCCAGCTGTCATCCCTCCAGCTGTCATCCCTCCAGCTGTCATCCCTCCGGCTGTCATCCCTCCAGCTGTCGTCCCTCCAGCTCTCATCCCTCTAACCCTCATCCCTCTTTGTCTGCTCAGGATCTACCATGCAGAGAAGCTGTGGAAGACCAACCTGGTGTTCATCGTGTCGGACGCCAGACACACCTGCACTTCCTGTGACCCCAAACCCCTCATTCAGGCTGAGCAGCCCTGTATCCTTCCACCAAGCACCCCTAGCCCCCCGGGATGGGGGAGGCAGGGATGGGGGAGGCAGGGATGGGGGAGGTAGGGGTGGGGAGATCCAGGCCAGGTCTCTGACTGTCTGGGAGGCAGATGGTCACAAAGTGAATTTGTTCCGAAACGGTTGACAACAAAACCCATCATCACACTCCCTCACAAGTCTGGGGCCAATCATCAGTTAGCTAATGGAAACACGCTTTGATTTTTTGAAACGGTGACCGAAACAGGAGGCGGTTTGATTTGGTTCAAGGAGAAGTGGATGTTTCCTTCGAAGAAAGCAGGAAGGCGTCTTTTAAAAAACGTTAACAGTAACTTTGTTCTGTGTCTGCTTAGTGTCAAGTGAAGACCCAACCGCACAGATATTTATATTCGGAACCCCGATTCAAAGCTTGTTAGAGCAGTTTCGTTAGGTCCAGTTATATGAAGGTCTCTTAAGGTCTAGGAGATTGTCTCCCCAACAGATGTTGTTTTTCCTGACTGGACGATTGCAGCTAAGGGTCCAGACCCTTGTAAACTGGCCAAGAATCCACGCTACAGGAAAGGTCCCAATGATTGTTTCGAAAACAACACAAACGTAAGTGACCGTCAACAGCGACCGGGCTTTTGTGTTTCAGTAATGGCTGTAATGCAACTCTATACAACTCGGAAGCCCTCCTCACTAAAGCTACTGAACTTATGTCAGAACACACTAAGTGATTTTGCATGTGCTTGTCTCTTCTGCGCTTAACTGCTAATGTGTTACTCGAATGGCTGCCTCTTCTACACGTCTCTCTCTCTCTGTGGTGAATATATATCGTCTGCACTGAGATTTCCCACATATAGACAAAAGGGTTCAATTCCATGTGATATCAACAAACAGTGGATCAACCGTCCCCCCCGAAAAATCTTGTGTTGGAAATCTGTTAACTTTGTTTCAAGAATGATCCAGTTACAGACCGTTTAGTCTCTGTATAACTGGACTGTTCGTTTAATGATGCCTGCTCTCAATTTCCTGCTCATACACACAAACGCACACATGCACAGACACACACATAATTGCACACACGCATAATTGCACACACACACAAACACACACACGCACACACACTTGCACACACACACTCTCCTGTTATGTTGATGCTTCTGTCCCTGCCTCACTAAATCTGTTTTCTCTCCTGTCTGGCTCTGCACATTTAACTGCTAACTGTGAAATGTTAGCTGCATGACTCTCTCTCTCTGTTTCCTTTTCCTGCTCTTTGATTGGCTTTTGATGGTTAGGATGAGTGGATGTGTCGGAGGAGTTCTGGCTCTTCATTGGTCTCTTCTCTGCTCATGTTACTGCTGCCACTGTTCATGTGCTGTCTCGGGTCAGTCCCATCTCTCACTCTCTCTCTCTCTCTCTCTCTCTGTCTCTCTCTCTCTCTTCTCTTTCTCTCTCTCTCTCTCTCTCTCTCTCTCCTATCTTCTCTCTCTCTCTCTGTCTCTCTCTCTCTCTCTTCCCTCTCCCTCTCTGTCTTTCCACCACTTCACTCTCATTCTCTTTTTCTGTCCCATTCCCTCCCTTCATGTATCTTTCTCTCTTCCATTCCCCTCTCTCTTTCTCTCTCTCTATCAGTTTTTTTGGGTTCAGATACAGTCGTCCTATTTTGTTATTTTATATTACTTGCTCTCTCTTTACCTCCTGACCTCTCTCTTCCCTTCTCTCCTCCTTCTCTCCTCCTTCTCTCCTCCTCTGCTCCTTCTCTCCTTCACCTCTCTGTCATCTACTTTGATCTATGTGTGTTTGTCTCTACTGGCATCTGCTTACTAATATAACTGCTAGCTAATACAACCATTTGCCTTCTCATTAGCTTAAAACTATTCAAATACTAGTTCACCTATTTCATTTAACTTCAATTGATTCTGAATGTATTTTTTGTAAACAGTTACTATAACTTCAATAAGTCTCAATATTTAGTTCATTTTGTGGACAGTTTAGTACTAGTATCAGTTTAACAGTGCTTAGCGTCTGCACAGTGTTGTAGATGTGTTTGTGTTCTGACTGATCCAGTAGGAGAGGTCAGTCAGGAAGGGTTTGACCCTCGAGAGATGATCTGGGACTAATCTGTCTTCCTCCACCTCCCTCTCCCTTTCCATCTCCACCTCCCTCCCTCCCTCCCTCCCTCTCCACCTCCATCTCCACCTCCCTTCCTCCCTCTCCACCTCCCTCCGTCCATCTCCACCTCCCTCCCTCCCTCTCCACCTCCATCTCCACCTCCCTCCATCTCCACCTCCCTCCCTCCCTACCTCCATCTCCACCTCCCCCCCTCCATCTCCACCTCCCTCCCTCCATCTTTACCTCCCTCCATCTTTACCTCCATCTCCCTCTCCACCTCCTTCCACTTCCATCTCCCTCCCTACCTCCCTCTCCACCTCCACCTCCCTCCCTCTATCTTTACCTCCCTCTCCACCTCGCTCCATCTCCACCTCCTTCCACCTCCATCTCCCTTCCTCCCTCTCCACCTCCACCTCTCTCCACTTCCCTCCACCTCCATCTTCCTTCACCTCCCTCCATCTCCACCTCCTTCCACCTCCATCTCCCTCCCTCCCTCTCCACCTCCAACTCTCTCCACTTCCCTCCACCTCCATCTTCCTTCACCTCACTCCATCTCCACCCCCCATCCCCCTCTCCACCTCCCGCTCCCCTGGTTGTCGTGGTAACAGGAGGATGACTTTGACTGTGGTGCTGCCTCCAGCCTGAGACCACCGCTCTGGTTACTGGTGGCGTTCCAGCTGGCCTTGTACCGGCTTCTGATTGGCTCTGATCACCACGCCCTTTCCTCGTGACCTTTGAACAGTCTGGCCCCTCCCCTCTCCTCTTCCTCCTTCTACTCTTTCTCCTCTTCCTCCTCCTCTCCTTCTCCCCTTCCTTCCTGTCCTCGCCAACCAGCATGAAACACCACCTCTCCTTCCTCTCTCCTACCTCTTCTCACTCCTTCCCCTCTCTCTTCCTCCTCCGCCCCCCCCCTCCTCCTCGCCAACCAGCATGACACACCTCCTCTCCTCCCTCCAGGAAAGCCAAGCTCAGACCAGCGACCGACACACGACACACACCTCGAACGTTCTGTTGCCATGAATTCATTCTTTTCAGGGATTTCCATCCCATTTCACCGGGAGACTGACAGACAGAGGAGGAAGTCCTGAAGACAAGGTTTGAGAGGAGACCTCAACACCCCTGACCCCTGTCACCCCCTGACCCCTATCAACCTCTGACCCCTCTCACTCACACCCCCCTAGAATCCTCTGCCCGGCCGTTTGAAATCAGGAACATTTCAAACTGGGTACGGGTGTTTATTGAATGGTCCCCTTTGACCTTTGACCCTGATTGGCTTGATGCTGGACGGTGGTTGGATTGCCTTATAGTGCCAGGAGGAAGTGGATGGACTGTGTTCTGGAGGGGGGGGGGGGGGGTGGATTTGAGATGATTTGTTGGCCCTTCCGACCTACAATTCTGTCACTTTGATTCAGCACTTTCTGACGCAGTGCTGCCGACATATCATTGTTACTTAAAAAGTTAGATATTTATTTTGGCGCGTTGCTATGGCTGGTTAGTCAGTATTTGTATTTGGTCACAGTAATGTCAGATCTGACCTGTTCATTAGAATTATTGTTGCATTTTTTTGTCGGGGGGGGGGGGGGGGGGGGGGGTGGGGGGGGGGTGGAAGTGATTTTGGCATTACCCTGTTAAAACCTTTCTGTGTTAAGGGTGGCATTCCCCAGCACCTCTCTGTGTTAAATATCCTAAGGTCCAACAATATGCAACACTTTTACAAAGTTGTCATCTTGTCTAGTATGAGGTGCTTGTAACAGTGTGGTTAACACTCGAACCCTTGACCTACCACAGAAGACCGCCTCCTGTGTGAGGTCGCCAAGGAAACCCAGCCCCTCCAGCTGTCCTGTCCACAGCTCGCCCTCTATTTGCCAAAAACACACTTCAACCAATCAGGATCAACCTGACAGGCCAATCAGATATTTGGATTACACTTGTTGCCATGGCAATTCCGAGAACCTTTTCGATTTCATTTAGCTGTGTGGCTACTGACTTGAAGAAAGCTTGATGTGTTTATATAATTTATTTCTACTTAAGTTATTCTTTTTTGATTCAAAATAAAGAAATAAATCAAGGACGAAGACAATAGCTGCATTGCTACTGTGTTATGTTGGATTTATTGTGATAATCTGAAATGATCTTTCACAGAATATTGATATAATGTGTCTTGCTGCCGTGTCGGTCGTCTTTAAATATCGTAAGTCTGATATAAATATATATAAAAATACACAATATTCACACAGAAAAATCATAAAAACCCCTCAAGATATTGAACTAACTCAAAACGTGCACAATTCCCACTTGTTTACACAGAAAACACGTTCAGAAAATCCTTGTAACGTGACTTTGTACAGGATCATTTCCTTGACCGTCCTGTGAAGCTCTCTCACGTCTTGTCACATGCAGTTCATGATGCACTCAGCGGATATTAAGGAGAATCGCAACGTCTAAATCTGTTTCTTAACACCCAAACTTAGATTCTGTTCGTTTTTGTTGTGCCTTGTTGTGTGACAGCATTACACACACTCACTTAAAACACACTAACTGTGATGTACGAGAGAAAATATATCAAACATCAGTCTAAATGGGATCCCTTTACGTGTTGTTATGTTGACAGATTAACATTAGATCCCTAATCAAACTTTCTGTATATTAAATTCGGTTTTTCAACAGTCATCAGTTATTTCCTAAGTCATTCCTCATGAACTGCCAAACATATTAGAACAAATAGAGACAGAAATGTGCCTCAAATCATCCAGGACCAAATCTGAGCTCTTCAGATCGTCGAGTAAACCAACGTCAGATGTTCTTTCTTTATCAAAACATCTTAAGAACTTATCAAAAAATCTTGTCGCCATGCAACCAAGCCAATTCTCTTTCAACGGTTTCCCTGCCTAAATCGATTGTATTTGTTACATGTTGTTATATAGAAGTTGACAATATAATTGTAAACTGATGGTATGGTATGCTGTGGTTTTTCGGATTTTATTTTTTGTCAAAATTGTTCTGCGTAACAAATAGGTCTTTAGTGTCCATTTTTGTGTTTTGGCCCCTAAACTGGTCTGTATTGCTGCAGTAATGGAACTGATCCAGAGAGAATCAACGATCACAGATTCGGATCGCGATCGTTCACCAACCGCTTATTTCAGTAACGCCTCTTTGAATTACTGTTCAAACGGTTGACTGGCAGAACACCGGGGGGGGGCTTCTTTACCCCCCTTCAGAAACTCACGCATCATTTCCTGTGACCCGGAGAGCACTGGCCTGTTTACCACAGTCCTGCTCTGCAACGAAGCTGAGAACCCACACCATGACGTCATGTGGTCCGTGCTGTTACTGAATATTCGTATTTATCTCTCTTATTTATTCTCGTGAGCACTGTTAAGTTGGTTAAACAACGACTTGGAAAAGTCTTATTGAGGCCAATAGAACTCGGCCCATCTCCTAAGAATAACAGTTGATTTTTTGTTGTGTTTACCGATGATACGGTGCGGCTGTCGGTCTAAGATGACGTTATCTTCAAACTTGTCAAAAAATAATGCAGTTATACTAACAATGTCGGTATTTTAAATCCTCAAATCCTCTACGAACTTTCAAGAATATTAGGTGCCATAGGACTTTCTCTGAGATATACAAATCTGTCATTTTGTTCTTCCGACTGGAAAAATGCTAAAAAAAAACACAAAAAAAAAAACAATTCTAGATATTTTCCCTTTGCTGCATGACAGTGGCCAACAATAAGAAGAAGAAATGAAAAAAAGAAGAATATTCAGCGTGAAATCTTTGACAATGTTAACAACATGGATGTCTTTTTGTTCTGATCAGCTATGAACTGCCTTTTCTCTTGGGAGACAGCATTTGGTCCCGCCCCCCCATCTGAGTGAACTCCTGAGCGAGCATCTGATTGGATGGTTTTGGTGTTCCAATTGCACTAAGCACCTGGTCTGATTGGTTCATTTGTGTGACTAATTTAGCGAATTAGGTGAGGGTGTAACTTAACGATCAAGCTCTTCACACCAGACTTCCACGAAACTGAAAAACGTACAAACAAAAAGGAAATAAGCCACTAATGTGTTTATACTCAACGTGCCACTCAAAGTGCTAAAATCAGATGCTGTCACTTCAGGAATATTCTATTAAGCGATGTGATTGAAAAGTGTGTATTTGATGCTGTTGGTTTGCTCTGTGTGGACTGTGTGTGTGCGTGCGCTCACTTCTCTGGACTCTTCCCAGATTTCTCAGTGTCGTTAAGTGTCGCCTAACCTTGCAGGTGGGCCGGTGTGTCAACTTCTTTGTCGGTGTGATGGCAGGCCATTGGTGGAGCCATCCATCAATCTCCTCTTGGCCAGCCACCCATTGGACAGGCTGTTGATGGGCCTCTTGGTCTCATCTGCCTTCGATTATGCTTAAACATGTTACACTTGTGAAACTTGATTCACATGAATCAAATCGTGTAAAGAATTTGTACAATATTGTTATTATTCTAAACAGAGAGAGAAAAGGGTCAAGTTTATAATCCTGGATGATGTGTTTATTCATGTGCAAATACAGAATATTCAGAATAAACCTTTATGATTACTATCTGATGGTTAACTCTTTTGTAGTCCTGCCTTCTTTGTAGTTCTGTCTATAACGTCCTTGTGAATGTCGTGATTTTCCCCAAGCTGGAAAACCACCCAGCCTTTGTAGAATCTGCAATCTATTCTAACACATTTTCCTCCCAAAGTGTGTTCAAATGTCGGGGATGTTACCTCATTTCAGAGCAACGCTATCGCAGCTTCCTCCGTGTGGAAAAACATCAGCCATCAGTGATGAGAGCTGAACCCAGGCCACAGTCAACAACGTTCAGGACAGTTAAGAAACCCTGTCCCCCCCCCGCCTCCCCTCCCCCTCCCCCCATCTCTCCATACTTAAGACACTGACTTTACCAGCGGAATTACACATGAAAGACCTTGGAAAAGCTTCCGTTTGAGCATGTACAGTAAATCTGATCTACTTTCTGTACGTTAATGAAATGTTAGAAGCCGTTTGTCAGTAGCACTGTGGTTTGGTTCAGTCCCCCCCCCCCCCCCCCCCCACCTGTGAGAGGGGGTGTGCTGACCCCCTTACTGCCCCCAGAAGACAAACCACGCGAGTTTTATTATTATTACCGACGTTAAAAATCGTCCGTTACAATGTAAAGTATACTGCAAGGCTGTGAAGAAAACACTAAAATCTTTGGGTGCTTAGGGGCATTTTAAATATGACCAATTACAACGCCTTTACTATTTATGTTTAATAAAAATGTTCTTTACTGTTGGTAGCACAGCTGGGCTAATGACTAGGCTGAGAGCAATAATATGAAATTACAGTATTTTACAGACTTGGTGCAGGAAATTGGCCGTAACAATAATAACAGAAAGAAGTATTAAACCTTTCAGAGTCTGCGCTATCTCTTTGTAAAAACTTGCAATAACATGTCAAGCTATACTGATAAACCCTGAAGATTGTAGCATGTGTTCTGAAGGGATGTGAAGGTTAGGATCCGTGTGCAGAGCTGTTGGTTGCGAGTTGAGTCTCGTCGTGTCAGATAACTGGCTCCGGACCAAACAGCTACCGCCGGTTTGACCTCCTGACCTTTCAGCATATCCATTCCATGGCCTTATCATGCTACAGTACTACATCATGTTCCCAACCACACACAGAATATCGTTAAGACACTCTAACTGCTGACGGTGGATCTTTATGTTGCCTGTTCCTTACAGTAAATGTTCTTGGTTTTTATATATAGCCTTGACTTTATAACTATTCAAGTATATAAAACTAACTGTTATAGGTGAAAGCGTAGGCCTTCGTGCAAGCAACAGGTTGCGATTCCTAAAACATTTTCGTCGTAAAAAAATACCTTGCCTGTCCTTCGACGGACCTTCAAGGACACGTGTTCGCAGCGGTATAACGTCATGCCTTCCCCTCGGATGAGGCGTTCTGCCTCGCAGGGCGGACACGGACGAGGTTTGATGCGAACACGACGGTCGGTCACGTGGCCTCGCTGGGTCTGGTTACAAGATGTCCCGGTCAGTTTACGTTACGAGGTCACACTTGTTTTCTTTTTGATCGTTAACCGAAACTCCAGCTTGCAGCCTCCTGTCAATGATCTGTATCTGACAGCAGTCCGGAAACCCCCCCCCCCCCCCCCCCCCCCCGCTCCCCTTCGCTCCCCCCACCCCCGTATTTGAAGGATAATATAACGTGAACAGAATCGTGCGTGGACACAAACCCACCTTTCACCGCTGGACGGCTGAGCTCGCCCACGCAAACGAGCGTCCATTAACGGACTTTCTACCGGGAAAAGGAACGTAACGTTACATCCCACCTCGTCGTAATGTTGTTATACCGGACGCTTGAATAGCTTGAACAAATAACCTGCTTCTATTTCCCCCCCCCCCCCCCTCTTGAAGGAACTAATGAATTCATTAAGCAGGGGATGAACTCATTGTGGGTGATATGTCTTGTGGACGATGGGCGGTGACTGGCCTTTATTACACACAGAGATAAACACCGTACAGCTTGAATAGGCACATGTTTGTTGTGATGATGAATCTGGGAAAGAAAACAACTGTGGGCTAGCCCAGCCAGGAGACCCTAGCCCAGCCCAGGAGACCCTAACCCAGCCAGGAGACTCTAGCCCAGCCCAGGAGACCCTAGCCCAGCCAGGAGACCTAGCCCAGCCAGGAGACCCTAGCCCAGCCAGGAGACCCTAGCACAGCCAGGACACTCTAGCCCAGCCCAGTCCAGCCTCTCCACACCTCATTCCATCCACTGCAGTCCAGACTTCAGACGGTTCTTCAGGCACATTTAACAACCAGCCACTCCAGGTGTGATTACATAAGCAGAAAGTTGGACGTTACTTTAAATTCCTCCAAAACCATTTTTTTCTTTCGTTTTGTCGGTTGGTATGTTATTGTTATTAATGTTATCTAACAACTAGTACTGAAGCTGGCTCTCCTAGAAGCCTTTACCGTGGCAACCTAAATCAACCACCTGTAACAAATTGATCCCTCTATTACTTTAACACACACTAACCATCGCAAAATGACCCTGCTAAATTGTTCCAAATTGCCACAACCGGTGCATTGAGTTTACCTCATCCAAATCCTTGCTAAACCAATTAGTATCAAGCACGTCGTCCAGGCTAACGGAGCCACACTGGAGAAGGTCGTAGCCGTACGCTACTTCGGCCGTCCTCTTAAACCGGCTCAGCTGAGTCAACTGGGCCTGACGTTTGGCAGTTTGGTCGCTTTGCTTGCATCCGAGAGACTCAACCTAATTGGATTTATGTGCGGGAATGTTTTTTTTTTTTCTTCCCCAAAACCACACTTGTGAAATACCTTCACATCTGAAGACTGTTAGAGGTGGACATGCTAGCGGACAGCGAGAAGGAAAAGACCAACCTTGATTCATGGAACTGCTGCGCTGCCTACGCTATCGAAGTACCGTGAAACTGCCGTTCTTTACCGCTTAATTTCACCGTTTCAAACTACTTGACAGCATCTAACGTCCTCATTAGTGAAAGTCTCTGTATTTTCTTTCGCTTGGTCAATATTTTCCTCTATCCGGGAAGCTCGTTCATCCTCTACAATGAAGTTTATTGTAGTATTTTTTGTAGCCCTTGTGTCACCACTTCACTAAGAGAAAGATGATATTGTTCAGCTCTTTCAAACATCAGTGGACAGAGAGACTAGTGTGTGTGTGTGTGTGTGTGTGTGTCTGTGTGTGTGGGGTCAACCAACCTCCTGACCCCCTAATCCGTCAATTGCTAGGAGAAAAAAGCACCCAGATAATTGGGTGAAAGTGTTGTGGGTTAGGGGGTTAGGGATATGGAGGGGAGGGGGGTTGTTATTTTCACATCAAGGAGGGTCAGAGGTGAAAAGGAGATTAGCTACACTAACTACCCCCCACTCTGTAAACATTCAAAATACTCACAAACTTTTACCCAAAATTATGACTTCTCACTTAATCACTTTTAATTAATCTCAGAAATGCATTTCTGTACATTTTACTTCATACAATCGTTTACTTGAGTCTCTTTTTTTTTCAAATTTTTTTTTGTGTGTCATGTTAGCAGTTAGGCGGCGTGCATGCGTCCATGTGCGTGTGTGTATGTGTGTGCATGCATGTGCGTGTGCATGCATTTGTGTGTGTGCATGTGTGTGTGTGTGCATGTGTGTGTGCGTGTATTCAGCAGGTGCTGACAGGACATTGCCTTGGGAGTCAATGTTCCACCCTGGTACCATGGTAACACAAGACATCACTCAACAGTATCCTCTATCTATCAATCTCTCTCTTTCTCCCTCCTTCTCTTCAGTATTTCTCTTTCTTTGTCTCCCTCTCTGTCTCCCTCTTCCTCTCTTCCTCTCTCTCTCCTCTCTCTCTCTCTGTCTCCCTCTTCCCTCTCTCTTCCTCTCTTTCTCTCTCTTCCTCTCTCTCTCCCTCTCTCTCTGTCTCCCTCTTCCTCTCTTTTCCTCTCTTTCTCTCTCTTCCTCTCTTCCTCTCTCTCTCCCTCTCTCTCCCTGCTCTCTCCTCTCTTCCTCTCTCTTCCTCTCTATCCCTCTCTCTCTTCCACCCCCCCCTCTCTCTCTCTCCTCTCTCCCTCTCCCTCTCCTCTCTCTCTCTCTCTCTCCCTCTCTCTCTCTCTCTCTCCCCCTCTCCTCTCTCTCTCTCTCTCTCTCTCTCTCTCTCCCCCTCTCTCTCTCTCTCTCTCTCTCTCTCTCTCTCTCTCTCTCTCTCTCTCTCTCTCTCTCTTCTCCCTCTCTCTCTCTCTCTCTCTCTCTCTCTCTCTCTCTCTCTCCCCCTCTCTCTCTCTCTCTCTCTCTCTCTCTCCTCTCTCCTCTCTCTCTCCCCCCTCTCTCTCTCTCTCTCTCTCTGTCTCTCCCTCTCCTCTGGGTCTCTCTCTCTGTCCACACCTGTCTGTTTAGCTTAGTATTTACTGAGCTGTGTGTGTGTACAATGTGCCTCTGTGATTCAATGTGTGTCTCTATAAAGTTGTCATAAGTCATTTTAAAGTTGTAAAAGCTGGATTCAGCAACCGTTGTGGTAAAGCAGGAATAGTTTGTTTTAATCCCTTTGTGTTCCACAATCATTTCTACTGTAACTAGATGAGCAGTTCCAAAATATATAGTGACATATCATGTATCAATCTCACACTTTCCCCCTCAACTTTCAAACTTGGTTAATAGTGAGCCATTTGTTATCACATGGGAGAGAAATGAATCTTAGAAAAGTTTGAATCATTTAACTCCAAGACTAGTTTGACGTCTGTTTTTCCTCCTTTCTCTCACTCTTGATTGACGTTGCCATGGTGACACGCGCACCTTTGCACCTGCCTACTCGTGAGTCTGGCTGTGGCTTGCCCCTGCAGACACACACACACGCGCGCGAGCGCGTGCATGCACTGGCACTTTTTTGCGCTCATTTAACACACGTAAAATACCAGCGCAGGAATCTAAGGGGTTGAAGGACGTTGAAAAAGATTGAAATAACCTTGCACGTGCCTTAACGAGACCGGACCGCGCGCCTAGCTCTCGCATTCATTCTCTCTTCTCTTTCTCTCGCGCTCTCTCGAGGGCTCTTACTGCCACCCCGTTAATGGCCGAAGTGTGGGTTAGTGTGGATTTCAGACCTCAGGATCACTTAGTTAAACAGAACAGCCATCAGGCTGGTACATAAATGAGATTGTTTCCAGCTGTTTCTCACTAACTTCATTCTCAGACACACCAAACACTCGCGCAGTGGCGCGTGGCTTTGGAATGGCCGCGTTGTCCTCCTCCTCGCGCTCCTCTCTTGGAAAGTCCAGGAACACGCTGATCAGACGTTCTAATCTGAACCTTCTAACGTTCTACCAACATGTCTGGATTTGTCACCATGTAAATCACGTTATTTGACAATAGAGTAATTTATCATTAGATTAGAGATTCCGAGACAGATCGCATGATATAACAGCTGTCATGTGAGGTGACCAGAGTCTCTCTCAGTATCTTGTTGCAGCTCATACACCTGGCAAAGTGCGAGTAACCACACTAGAAAAGCAGCCCTTTCAGTTGAGTATATATAGGTCGGATTATGGAAATGTGTCTGCGTAGCCCTCAAGCGTATATCAAGTACGTATGTCTGAATTTAGACATGCATTCCTTTTGCTATGGGTTTATAAAAGAATCATCTAGAAAGAGAAAAGCTTTTTAAGGCTGGTTGACATGGCCCACTGTGCTGCTCATGTTAACCGCACTTTGTGCGTTTGGCAGCGGCAACAGTTCCTCTGGGACCGTAATCACGTTCTCTGTTCGCTGGTCCTTTTATGTATGTGTGCAAATACACCCAGCTGGGTTAGTAGTTAAACTATAGAGTCAGAGTGGAGTGAAGGAGAGAGAGAAAGGGAGAGGGAGGGAGAGAGAGAGAGGAGAGAGAGAGAGACGAGAGGGAGAGAGAAAAAGAGAGAAAGAGGGCAGAGAGAGAGAGAGAGAGGGGGGGGAGAGAGGGAAGAGAGAGGTAGGGAGACAGAGAGAGAAGAGAGAGAGGGAGGGAGACAGAGAGAGAGAAGAGAGAGGGAGGGAGACAGAGAGAGAAGAGAGAGAGGGAGGGAGACAGAGAGAGAGGGGTTGAGAGAGAGACGGAGAGTGGGAGGGAGGGAGAGAGAGAGAAGGGGGAGGTTCAAGGGAATAGTTTAATGTCTTATCATCAGGACCGGGAGTCTGAGCTCAAATGCGTCTTATGACACCGACATGTATCGTCTGCTAACTCAGTTCACTGCTCCGAAGGGAAGTGACTTACATCCGGTCTGGCATCACCTCGTGCTGCTTGGATAAACAAATTGACAAACGCACTTTGCGCGAGGCGGTCAACGGGGACTTAGAGAGTGCAGTAAAAAAAAAGTGCGATTTAATTGCTCCTAAAGTGGAGGGTGGGGGGGGAGGGGAAACGGTGGGATAAAACGGGGGGTTGAGGAGGGGGTTGAACCAAGGACGGATACTTTCCAGTAAAAGGGGGCAGCATCGTTTGCTGTGGAAGCTGTTCCTGTTAATCCCATATCAGGGTCCTTATAAAGCAGGTAGAGCTTCACCAACCAAGAGGACACATCTATTGGATTTTGCACAGTGGATTTCCAGACATGAAGCCTCAGATCATGTGGATGTGCTGTGCAGTGCTGTGCGTGCTGCTGCTGCTCGCTGTGACTGCAGGTAATGTGACAAGAGGGGAGCGCGCGTTCCAATGGAACCTACAGGCTGGGACGTTCTAATGCGCGCGCTCTGCGTAATCTGGAGCCTTTTAAGACACTCTGAGCTGCCGTTTCCATTCATTGTTGATTGCATGTGAATTGTACCGGTGTATTTGCTATAGTTAACTTAATTACACTGCAATTTACACTGTAAACTTTATTGAAAATAATGTTCATTTAGGCAGCCGATGTTACAAACGGGTCACTGTAATTGAGGTAAGGAAGCATTAGTCGATTATTTTATTAGTTTAGACTCCCCAATTCCAAAGGCGTCTTGCTGGGAGGGATAATTGTCAGCAATGCTTTGCTTTGGAGGTCGTGTGTCAGTGCGAACATGTGTGTGTGTGTGTGTGTGTGTGTGTGTGTGGTGGGTGTGTGGTGGGTGTGAATAAAGTGTGTGTTTGGTTGATGTGTGTGTCTGGTGGATGTGTGTGAGTTTGGTGGGTGTGGGTCGGTGTGGTGTGTGTGTGTGGGGGGGGGGTATGTGGGTAGGAATGTGTGTGTGAGTGAAAGTTCCGATAACGTTGCAAGGTTTGTTTCTGCTGTCATGCACGATGGGTTAAGGTGAAACTCATACTAAACTACATTTATATTGTATCATTACGTGTACTACACAGTACTATTTCGTGTGTGCTTCACTTTAATTTATTTTGTACCCAGTTGGTGTAAAGTTCGTCCTATGTTCATTTAAATTCAGTTCACCAACGATTTAAAACTGAACTGAAATACACAGTTGGCCTTCTGTCCTGTACATATTGGTGATTGTTGTAGTTTTTAAGAAGAGTTAAGATCATCAAAGTATTTCTGTGTAACTCTGCTGCTTGGAGCGCGTGCATGCGTCATGCATTCCACATGCGTAAAGGGACGTTTTTAGGCTCAACGGGACATTTTCTTTTTTTATCGCCGATGCTTTTGAAGTGCATCTGCATGATGCACATAAACGTGGTTTTATAGAGGTCATGGTCGTTTCATAACAGACCATTTACATCTGTGGAACCACCATGCACAGCTACTGGGTAGATGACGTGCAGCTCCATAGTTCATATCATTCCTGTTAGTCAGGCCGAGGCTCGAGACTCAATCAGCTACCACAGCACGTGGCACATGCCCAGGACGTTGTAGTCCGAATCTCGTGCACAGGTTCGGTGCGTTTAGAGGTCAAGGTTGCACATGCGCACAACCTTCCCAGCGATGAATCCGTGCGCGTGGAGGCAGCGCGTGAAACATCTGGCTAAATTCCCCCAGGTTCCACATTGCTCCAATGCAAGGGTTCCTCAGAGCAGATGCGTATGCAAATCCCACCCAGGGACACACCTTTAACACGTTTCCTAGCTGGCTCAAGAGGAGATGCGCTTTATTAAATACAGTTCCTCTTGTTGGGGGGGGGGGGGGGGGGGGGGCGGGTTTGAAGCTGTCCACAGTATCAAACTGAATAGGTTTATTATGGTGATTCTACCTTTCTGTGATAGAATCTAGAGTGTGGGTGAGATAGCTGGAGTATAGGAAGGTATGAGTGGAAAAGGAGGCAGAGACTAAATGCTGAGGTCTAATAGTGTTGCCTGGAGAGACATGAATGTTAAAACAACAGCGTGATGAGGGCCAGATGTGGACCTGAAACAGGCCGAACATTAATAATGTTTCCTCCGAAAACCCATCCTGAACCACGGGGAGAACATCTTCAGTGACGCTGCCTACGTCGGATCCCAACAAAGTGAATCCAAACACAAACACTGTCTGATCTGCCCTGGAGGTTCTTTTGTGGGGTTAAAAACAAAAACCCGAAACGAATTATCTGTTTGCCAACCAAATGTAAGGAAATGGTTACAAGAACAGCAAGATTCCTGTGTCTTCTAAACCACGCAGAGATAACTTGTGAAAATGATTCCCATCTATCTTCAGCATGTCACCAGATTATTTCTTAGGTTTCTTGATCACAGTTTGAAAAGCATCTCTATGTGAGATGCTCTATGTGAGAGTGTATTCCAGTGTATTCCATAAGAACATGACAGCACCTTTTGAGTTTACACTCAAACATTGGCAGGGCTTGAATTTGGTCTTCCACTAGCAAGGTTCTGAAGCGTACGAAGCTGTTGGTAATCTGTGGGAGTCAAGTGGCTGAGCGGTTAGGGAATCAGCCTAGTCATCCGAATGTTGCCGGTTCGATTCCCCGGCCGTCCTTGGGCAAGGCACTTCACCCTTCTGTCCCTGTACTTGCTGTAAGCTGCTCTGGATAAGAGCGTCTGCTAAATGACTCCATGTTAATGTCAGTGAGCTGCAGTATGTGCAGTGCTGATGTCACCAGCTGGTCCTCAGGTTACTGTGAGTCAGGTGGACCAGAACTCTCTGCTGAATAAGGGAGTGTGGAAGTACAGGAACAGATTCTGTGACCTACTTGGCTTGACTGTTCCATCATGACTGGCCCTGTACAAGGACTCTGACTGGGGTTCGAGGTGGTGAATGCAGGGTCATTTTTATCCAGCGATGTATTAGTTCTCCAAGGATATCCAGAGACTGGTTTCTCTGTGGGAAAAATAGGGTGGTTAGTTTGCGGTAGACAAGGTCATTCTCCCTTTTAATGCGTGTTTTAAGAAATGACACAGACTGTAGATAAACACAGATCCAGTCCCCCGTAAAACCACGAAAAACTCAAATAGACGGATTAAATAAACATGGCTTCTATATCACCCGTGCAGTACTGCTGCGACATGCAGTTTGACAGCATGCGGTTTTTCCCAAGCGTGGCAGGAAACCGTATCGACCGAGCTTGTTGACTAACGGTCGTCTCTCTGTGCCCCCGGTCCAGAGCGGAGGGGGAGGGGGAGACAGAACACCCTCCAGAGGTACCAGAAGAGCGAGGACACGGGGCTCCTGTGCCCCAGCTGCCCCCCGCCCCTCCTGGTGAAGAACACCTCCTCCAGGGAACACTGTGCTCGCAAGTGCAGCCGCAGCAGGAAGACCCTGACCTGCAGGTGAGCTGACAACACACACACACACACACACACACATGCTCACATACACACACACACACGCTCTCACACACACACACTCACACACTCACAGTCACACACGCATAAATACACATACTCACACACACACTCACTCTCACACACACACACTCACAGTCACACACACATACATACACACACACACTCAGTCACACATTCACACAAAGTCACAAACACGCACACACACACATGAAAGGGTGGTGATGAGTATAGCAGTGCCTTCATATTGTCCCTCTCCTCCTCCTCTTCCTCCTCCTCTTCCTCCTGTCTCCTTCCTCTGATCTGGGTCTCATCTGTCTTCTCAGAGGCTTCGCCTTCGAAAACCACACAGGAAGATGTTTCCTGCTTCCTTACGACAGCTTCAGCTCTGGAACCATCAAGGAACACAAGGCAAACACTGACCTTTACGAGAAGAAAGGTAAACACACACACACACACCACACACACACCACACACACACACACACACACTGCTCTGTGTAACAAGGAGAAGGAAGGGGAGGGGGGAAATGGAAACTGGAAGAAATGTCTTCCAGTTTTGTTTGTTTACAGCGATGGTTCATGGTGTTGAGTGTGTCCAAGTGGAAATCCGAGCTCCACCGCTCTGTTGACAGAGTTGTTGGTCTTATTACCACGGCGATGAGCGATGCACACACAAACAAGCTTGGGTACCCATGTAGGACGTAAACAAAGAGTCAGTTGCTTACAGTAGAGAGCTGAGGTTGTTTAATCCAGACCAGAGACCCTCCCAAATCAACTGACTCAATGTCTTCAGTGACATTTAATGAACTTCAGGGAAAGGATTTTTCCTCTGAAACATGTTTTTGTTGTTGTTTTTTTTCTCTTCCTGTAATGGTGACCTTTCTGTGTGTGATTGACTGTCTGTTTGTCTTTTTTGTATATAGATTATGTGAGGAATTGTATTCTGGGTTCGGGGGAGTCGTACAGAGGAGGATTGGCAGAGACGAAGAGTAAAATCCACTGTCAAGCCTGGGCGACCAAGTACCCCCATGAACCACGTCTCGAGTGAGTCATTTTAAAAGTTCAACTGTCACTTTTTATACTTTCTCTCTCTCTCTCTCTCTCTCTCTCTCTCTCTCTCTCTCTCTCTCTCTCTCTCTCTCTCTCTCTCTCTCTCTACTCATCTGAACCTACTTGATCTCTTGCTTATCGGATGTCATTTGAAATATCTAGAAAAGATAGATTTTTGATGCTGGTGTAGTTGTAGTAACCTGTACGATGAACAACGCTTCCCACAATGCCACTGCCAAAACACATGACCCCTGACCCCAATGTAACATGGGCTTCTAAGAAGTCGGGAGACATGATTCAGGGAGGAAATGTTGAAGAGGTCAACGTTTAAAGCACTCAGGTTATCAGGTACTAAAGGAGGCTTGTTTCCCAGGTAACCGAGACAGGATGAGAGCAGCAGATGCTTTGGGCCAGCGCCTCGTTAGCAGAGTTCGTTAGTTATGAGGCGTTTTAACAGCAACACGTGGGTGGAAGAGAGGAGGGGGGGCTAAACAAAACTCTGTGAGAGGGAGGGAGAGAAAGAGAAGGGGGGGGGGAGGGTGAAAGAGGGAGAGAGGAGGGGGAGAGAAAGAAAGAAAGCAGGGGGAAGAAGGGGGGGAGAGGGGGAGAGAGAGAGAGAAAGAGAGGAAGGGAGGGAGAGAGGAAGGAAAGAAAGAGAGAGAGTAGAGGGGGGAGAGAGAGGGATGGAGATGAGAGAAAGGGGTGAGAGTGGTAGAGAAAGAGAAAGAAAGAGGAGAAAGTGGGAGGGAGAGGAAGAGGGAGACAGAGAAGGTGCAAAGATTTATAGACTGAAGTCATGTTCTGCCTGTTCTCCAGCTGAGCTCACAAAGCCACAGACAGGAGGAAATACGAGGCTCCGTCCCAGATGAACACACAGAGCTGCCCTCCCCCAGGACACCTTGACTCCCCCTTCCTCTCCGTCTTTTCCTTCCTCCCCCTCCTCCTCTCTTTCTCCTCCTCCTCTCTTCCTCCCCCTTCTCCTCTCTTCCTCCTCCTCCTACCCCGCCTCTCTCTTCCTCCTCCTCCTCTCTTCCTCCCCCTTCTCCTCTCTTCCTCCCCCTCCTCTCCTCCTCCCCCTCCTCCTCTTTTCTTCCTCCTCTTCCTCTTTCCTCTTCTTGATCAGACAGTGGATTATTCATGCACACAGTCGGATGCCTTGAGTCACATACACACAGATGTGGGACACACACACACACTGCTAGGAGTGTAGAGCTTGCTAGACCTTCCTGTGATGCTGAATGTTTCATCTTGCGTGGATACGTTGGTTCAGGACGTCCTTATTTGACGACTAACAGAATATCCTACAGCACCTGGCTGAACATGTGACACAGCAACTCCTCCACCTCCCAGTGGTGAGAGAAGACTGAGAGAGAGATAGAGACAGAGAGAGAGACAGAGAGAGAGAGAGACAGAGAGAGAGAGAGAGACAGGCAGAGAGAGACAGAGAGAGAGACAGAGAGACAGGCAGAGAGAGACAGGCAGAGAGAGACAGACAGACAGAGAGACAGAGAGAGAGAGAGACAGAGGACAGAGAAAGTGCGAGAGCGAGACAAAAAGACAGAGAGATGGAGACAGAGACAGACAGAAAGTGAGAGGCAGAGGGAGACACAGAGAGCGAGTGAGGGAGAGCGAGACAGAGACAGACTGATGGAGAGAGAGAGAGAGACAGACAGACTGATGGAGAGAGAGAGACAGGCAGACAGAGAGAGAGACAGACAGACAGAGATAATTATTAGAAACTAACGTTCCAGTATTACAGGCGTAATGATCCTGTGTGGTTTGACCTTTGAATGACTGTTGGTTTTACGGTTGACTGATCACTGTAGCGCCAGGCTTGTTTTTCTGTTAGTTTCCTTCCAAAAATAAGACTGCTGCGCATTCAAGTGAGTCTTTTTAACTGCGTCTCCTTTTAAGATGCATTCTTAGGTTGCAAAAACATTGTTACTTCAGTACGTTTTATATTTTCTTCCTCAGCTATCTCCGTGTCTCGTATAAGGAGCTGGCATCATTCGAAGCGTCTCCAGGTGCTTGTCGAGTTTTTGCACAGCGATGGTTTTGGATAAAACTCCCAAACTGCAATGGGGAGTCTTGTGTGTTTGCGTCTGAAAGCGTAGCACATGTGAACAGCGTCTGTGGGGAACGATTTTTGGCAGAGACTCGAATAGCTGGCTAGCATCTGTTAGCACAACATCATTATAGGCTAGCGCCATACCTTGGCTCCAACACTGAAACTGAACAGATGCTTTTGAATCCCCGAAAAATGCTTCTTTTTTTTCCTTTTCTTCCATCCAATATATTAAACAGCGATTAGAAAGGAAAGGATCTATAAGTCACAGCAACTTCTCAAAAATCATAAATCTCAAATCTGTTCGCATCTGCGATCCCAGATAACAAGACAAGTGTTTGGAAGGCAGACCATCGCTCAAATCCAAGTCAGTATTCCTGGCTTGTCCTTTGTAAGAGATCGAATAATCAACGTGTAGAAGGCTGTGAAGCAACTGTTTGGATAAAACACTTGCTTGTTTCTCAACTGGGTGCGTCTGGAGCTCCGTGTGAAGGGCTGATAAGGTTCACTGCTCAGCTTCCAACCAAACTGCCACCAATTGGCGCTCTAATGTCAAATGGGCCAAGTGAGATTCCTGTGACTTCCTGTGTGTGCTGGTTTGAGCGATGGCGTGCATTAGCGTGGCTGTGTGGAGGCCCTGAGGCTGGGTGGGGGGTGGGTGGGGGGGGGTGGGGGGGTTGGGGGGGGGGGGATAGGGCATCGAAACTCCCCAGAGACGATGCCCCGGAGCTGGGGTGAGACTCCGACTGAGGTCGGGGCCGATGGGAAGAGAATCTGGTGGATTCTTTCTTCTCTGTTTTCCAGCGAACCCATGTTTTTTTCATTCTGTCTTTCTCATCTGTTTCAATCTTTCTCCTCTTCGACCCCCATTATTCTCTCCCTGGGTGGGACGGGGTTGGGGGGGGGGGGTGAGCTGTGCAGGGAAGGGAGGAGGTAGGGGAGGGAAAGGGGGATGGGGGAGGCAGGGGGTGTTGACATGCCAACTTTTCATCATCCATCTTTCTAGAAGATGAATTGCACACGGTGTTCATTTATGTGGTGCCCCACCCCCACCCCCCCCCCCCACCCCCACCCCTGCAAGGTGTGTCTGCAACATGCAGAAGTGAAAGATTGTGAGGGCCGTCCTGAAGACATGCTGTTTGGGCTGCTGCTGGTGATCATTACAGAGGCTCAGTGAGGATCCCTGCAGCGAAGGACTGCAGTGTAGTGAAAACAGGCTGATTCTGAGACTGTAGTAGATTCTTTGGCTTTTGGACTGAGAGTGGAGAGGAAGACAGACGCGAGATTCAAGGAGACACAGAGGGATTCAGAACTCAGACTGAAGGAATCTGTACTTCTTTTTTATATTTATATTTTTTTTATATGCCAGACATTTTTCTCTCTTTTTGAAGTAACACCATGCATGCTTTATGGAACCAACTCCCCATAAAAGCACACATTTGTCCAAATCCAGGCGTTGTATATTTTTGATGTATAAAGATGTGATTTTATTTTCTTCGTCAGATTCCAGAAAGCAAAGCGAGGGAAAGACTTGAGGGGGAACTTCTGCCGTAACCCTGACAACCACAGCAGCGGGCCGTGGTGCTACACAGTGGAACCCAAGATCAGATTTGAGTCATGTGGTCTTCCACAGTGCTCTGATGGTAACTACTGACCATCCATCCGTTCATCTATATATCTATCCATCCATCCATCCATTTATCTATCGATTCACTTTTCCATTCATCCATCTATCCATTCATCCTTTCATCCATCCATCCATCCATCCACAGTATCAATCAGTCTATCCCTCTATTTATTGATCCATCCATCTATTTGTCCATGTGTTTTGTGTTGCAGTGGAGTGTTCTAGTTCTGAAGCTGTGTTTTGTGTTGCAGTGTAGTGTGTGCTGTTTCTGAAGCTGTGTTTTGCGTTGCAGTGGAGTGTGTGCTGCTTCTGAAGCTGTGTTTTGCGTTGCAGTGGAGTGTGTGCTGCTTCTGAAGCTGTGTTTTGCGTTGCAGTGGAGTGTGTGCTGCTTCTGAAGCTGTGTTTTGCGTTGCAGTGGAGTGTGTGCTGCTTCTGAAGCTGTGTTTTGCGTTGCAGTGGATTGTGTGCTGCTTCTGAAGCTGTGTTTTGCG
>CM059307.1:6446832-6471832 GCA_030340665.1 Neosalanx taihuensis
TGTTGAAAATTGACCTTGAGCTTGAGCTTAACCGTCTGATTTACAACGAGGGAGGGAACTCAATTTGTCCAGATGTTTTCTTCAGGATCGTCTCTTGTAAGATAATCCTTCTGACCGTGAAGACACAGAGATACCAGCGTGTTTTAGGTTAGGAGAGAGAAGCGGGGAAAAACACTTCCCTTACAGTTCAGTTAATCCAATCATTCACTACATTTGGCGCTCAGAAACCTCTCCCTCTACCCCCCCCCACCCCCACCCTAACCCCACACCCTCCACCCCCCCCACCTTAACCCCACACCCTCCACCCCGCCACCCTAACCCCGCTCCCTGCTTCTATCCATCTCAGTTATCAAAGCCAGCAGAAACACACTAGTTCAACTCCGGAGGGGTGTAAGCGCTCCCTCTGTGCTGAATCTGGAAGAGAGAGAATGGGATGTTTGGAATAGTTGTGTGGGGGGCTGGAGGGGGGCTGGAAGGGGGCTGGAAGGGGGCTGGAGGGGGGCTGGAAGGGGGGCTGGAAGGGGGGCTGGAGGGGGGCTGGAGGGGGGCTAGTAAAAAAAAAATGAAAATGACGTTTTAATGTTTCATAGACCAACTACTCTGATGTTATTAATGTTAATTGTGAGCAGAATGTAGACCTCCTCCCCAAACAAGTTATTAGAGTTTTTCTGGCGTAATTAAAATGTAGCATTGTTTAATCAGTAAAACTAAATATTGGTTTATGATCCTTAAAAACAAAACAGCAAACAAAACTTGAAGAAACTCAATATAGCATCCAGGAAGCTGGTGACGGTGTCGGTCTGTGGGTCTGTGTGATAAGATGTTGAAGCTCTGATGTTTTGGACACACAAGAAGATAGTATCCCAGGGAAACTCTGATCTGGATCATCTGTCTTCAGGCCAAACATGACACATTCCTTGGAAGGTTAACCTCTCTCCCCTTCTCACCCGCTCTCCCTCACTTTCTCTTTACATATTTGGTTTGTAATCCTCCTCTCTCTCCCTCCCTCCCTCTCTCCCTCTCTCCTCCCTCCCTCCCTCTCTCTCCTCCCTCTCTCCCTCTTTCCTCCTTCTCTCCTCCCTCTCTCTTCTCCCTCTCTCTTCTCCCTCTCTCCTCCTTCTTTCTTCCTTCACTCTCTCTCCTCATCCATCCCATCTTCTGCTCTTTTCTTGCTTTCTCCTCCTCTTCTTCATCTCAGACCCAGGAAATGACACGTACACGGACGTGACGACTTCCTGTTTCCAGGACCAGGGTCTGAGTTATCGCGGCGCGGTCAACATCACCTCTAAAGGCGTGTCGTGTCAACGCTGGGATTCTCAGTTCCCCCATAACCACTCGTACAGCCCACAGAGCTACAAGTGCAAGTGAGTGACAGCTGTCCTGTTTACAGACGCACCGTGAGTGTGTGTGTGTGTGTTCAAATTTATGAGTGTATGTTACTCATCTATCACCCCCAACATGTTTGTGTGTGTGTGTTCAACTGTTCGCAGATACACTTATGAGTGTATGTTACTCATGTATCACCCCAAACATGTTTGTGTGTGTGTGTGTGTGTGTGTGTGTGTGTGTGTGTGTGTGTGTGTGTGCATTTATGTGTGTGTGTTTGTCCCAGAGACCTCAGAGAGAATTACTGCCGTAACCCTGATGGTTCAGATCTTCCCTGGTGTTTCACCTCTGACCCCACCCTGCGCCGAGCCTACTGTACCAGCATCCCCAGGTGTGAGGTGAAGCCCCTGGACTCCGAAGGTAGCTCACGGGCACTACTGCCACACTGAGAAACATTAACATTTTACATGGAGTCATTTAGCAGACGCTCTTATCCAGAGCTACTTACAGCAAGTACAGGGACATTCCCCCTACGAGGCAAGTAGGGTGAAGTGCCTCGCCCCAAGGACACACATGTTGGCACAGCCAGGGTTTAAATCAGGGACCTTCTGGTTATTATCCAGACACCCTCACCGGTCTTTCTCTCGTGTCTGTCCGAACGCAGAGTGTTATGAGGACGCAGGAGAAGACTACCGAGGAAATCTGTCCAAGACCAGATCTGGAATTCCATGTGCGATGTGGTCGGATCATTCAAACAGGTATATACACAGCATACGGCTCCTTAACATGGACCCACGACACACACACACACCACCCCGCCTGCCCCGGTAGCACATGCTGGCGTCCGCCCAGCGGCCTGGTTCAGTGGAGTTACGGAAACATTTTCTAGAAGCGACGACGTTTTCTTTAGCGCCGCGCCGGAGGTGTTTGTTGACGAGGCAGCTCAGCTCTCGCCCCCACAGCGAACTGAGGCTGTGTCCTGAAAACAAACAGGGAGAGGAAACCCTGGGTCACCGCGGGGGGGTCATCCTCCCCCCCCACACGCACGCACGCACACACCCCCCCCCCCACCTTCTTATTTATCCACCCGACCAAAAGAGGAAGGTTTGCGGTTCTTCCAGACGCTCCCCTGCAGGATAGACCGTCCCTCCTTGGGGGTCAGGCCGTACCTGGAGACGCAGGACTCGTCAGAACGGGACTTCATTTGCGGAAGTTTGGCACGAAGCGAAAAACAACATCACCCAGACAGACAGACATGTTCCAGAGACGACCCCTTGACCCCCCAGGAAGGGCTTTTCTCAGTGGGAGCAGATCAAAGCCAATCAGCTCCCTCGTACGGCCTGCAGCCAGCGAGTCTGCCCCTGGTCAAGGTCATGGGGTCGGTGTCGGGGGGCGCGGGGGGGGGGGGGGGGTTACACACCGACAGCCACGGCTTGTTTAACGTTCACGGGAAGGGGGGGGGGATCAGGGCCCCCTCACACACACACACTGCCCCCCCCCCCCCCCCCCTTCTGCTCATTGTCCTCTGGGGCCACTAGAGTACCTCTCCTCTGTTTAGGAACAGAGTCATTCATATTATTATTGTTACGCGAACCGAGTTCTGATGGGAATCTACCTACTGCTGCCAGTGAATCATAGCGTAGTTCAGAATATTCCGGAAGAGTTCTAGTTCTGGTCTGCGGCGTTCTGCAGGCTGAGGCCTCGGTCTTGGAGCACATACTTTTCTGTTCCCCAGAGACCCTCTGTAGGGAGAGAGAGAGAGAGAGAGAAGAAAAAAAGAAAAGAAAAATGCTTGGGCTTCCTTGAAAGGGCTCTGCGGAGTTAGTACAGAGGATTCTACACCCCAGACAGGGTTAAGATGACTCCAAGTTTCCAATGGAGAGAGATGGAGAGAGAAGGAGATGGAGAGAGAGAGAGACGGGATGGAGAGAGAGAGAGAGAGCTGGGATGGAGAGAGAGGGAGATGGGATAGAGAGTTAGAGGTGGGATAAAGAGAAAGAGAGAGAGAGAAAGATGGGATAGAGAGAGAGAGGAAGAGAGAGATGGGATAGAGAGAGAGAGGGAGAGAGAGATGGGATAGAGAGAGAGAGGGAGAGAGAGATGGGATGGAGAGAGAGAGGGAGATGGGATAGAGAGTTAGAGGTGGGATAAAGAGAAAGAGAGAGAGAGAGATGGGATAGAGAGAGAGAGGGAGAGAGATGGGATAGAGAGAGAGAGGGAGAGAGAGATGGGATGGGGAGAGAGAGAGAGAGAGAGAGAGAGAGAGAGAGAGAGGGAGATGGGATGGAGAGAGGGAGAAAGAGAGAGGGAGATGGGATGGAGAGAGAGAAGGGGAGAAGTGAAGGAGGGGAGAGAGAGAAAGAACGAAGGGATGGAGAGAGGGAGATTCATGCATGAATACAAAGTGTTTCTTCTTATTCCTTTGAAACATCCAGCCTGACCAGCCTGTTGAATGTGTCTTGTCTTTCCAGTGGGGATCCTCATTCTGCAGAAACCAGCGTGGGTCTGGAGAGGAACCTGTGTAGGAACCCTGACAGAGACAAACATGGCCCCTGGTGCTACACTACTGACCCAGCTGTTCCCTGGGACTACTGTCAGCTCAAACACTGTGAGTGAGCTCACCTGTTAACACTCTAGATCAGGGTTAGGGGTCAGGGGTCAGGGTTTAGGGGATAGGTGGGTGTACCAGTTAGGCTCGGAGGCTTTACCGCAGTGGCCTGGGTTCGAATCTTAGCTTGGCTCTTTGCTGCCTTCTTTCTCTCTCCCTCTTTCTTTCTCTCCTTCCCTCCTTCCGTCCCTCCAACACTCTCTCTCTCTCCCTCCCCTCTCTCTCCCCCTCCCTCCTTCCCTCCCTCCCTCCCTCCCTCCCTCCCTCCATTCTCCCCCATGTCTGACTTGGCCTGTTTCCTTGTTGCTGTCAGGGCAACACTCAGCCCAGCTGTGACAGTATCGCCATCGAAAGTTGTCCGCTGAAATTAGCAGCGTAGCTTCTCTTAATAGTAACGTATCCTGCGGTTTCAGTCAAGAGCTTCGGAACGCAACTCACTTTAACGGCAAACAGATGCGCATCTCCTCCTCCCCTCCGCTCTTTCATTCGCTGCCTTCCGTAGAGCAGAAAGGCGGCCTGGCGTTGTCATCCCCGCGCTCACCAGAGCTGCTTTCATTTGTCACGCATCGATAAGTCGTCTTTTCAGTGGCCTTGCAATGATTTGGGTAATGTGGAACATGTACTCTGTGAAGTTTCTGGGGGGGGCGAAGGGGGGGTGGGGGGTGGGGGGTTGGTTTGGGACAAGCGCTGAGGGTGAGGGTGGATTCTGACCAGCACGGTATTCATTCCGGATGCAGAGACATAATCATGGTTGAATTGGTTTTTGGATGGCAATGGAGATGATTTCAACTCCTGGGTATGTTAGTGTTGTCATGTGAGTCGTGTCCTGTCATCGTCGAGTGTTATTTAAGTGAGTTTTTATTCATCTCTGCTGTTTTTTTTAGGTAAAGATACATCAACAAGAACAACACATCAAAGAAGTGAGTATATTCTTTGTCACTTCATTATTTGAATATTTCTTCTGTAAATCTTATTTACATTTAGTCATTTAGCAGACACTCTTATCCAGAGCGACTTACAGCAACTACAGGGACATTCCCCCTGAGACAAGTAGGGTGAAGTGCCTTGCCCAAGGACAATCAACATTCGAGTCGGGAATCCAACTGTCAACCTTCCAATTACTTGCCAGATTCCCTAACCGCTTAGCCACCTGAAAAATATATAAATGTATTTTTGGCTCACCTCTTTCTCTCAACGCCAAATATTTTACGACAAAAACCATATTTGGTATCAGATCATGTTCACCTGTCCCCCCTCTGCGTCTAACTCTCTCATTTCATGTTTACCTCAAAGGTTCGTCTTCCAAACCATCGTGTTTCATTCACAAAACCACCAGGATTGTTGGAGGTACCGAGGTCCACCTAGCTAAGGATGGTAGCTGGGTAGTTAGCATCCAGAAACGGTAAGTTTACAGCTTGCGTCAAATCACATAACAAGCCTCCAAATGACAAGATTAGTTTAAATCTAGTCCATCTAGACAGATACACAGCAACAGTGGATGATCAAACTCATCTTTTCTACTTTACTTCCATCATAAAATATGTTTTTAAACTTGAACCAGTTGTTTATTTTAAGCCCCATACTCTGGTGTGTTATACAGCAGTGCGTGATAGTAGATAGATAGTTTTGGCTGCTTGGTGGTAGTTGGGGGTGCTGAGGGCCTTCCTCTCTTCTGTCCCCAGGAACAGACACTGGTGTGGGGGATCCCTCATCAGAGAGGAGTGGGTCTTGACCGACCAGCAGTGCTTCTCCTCCTGGTAATCTACCGTCTCTGCTGTTCTCTCTGTCCTCTCCCTCTCTCTTCCTGTGTCTCCCTTTGTCTTCCTCTCTCTTCCTGTGTGTCTCTCTCTCTTCCTCCCTCTCTCTCCCTCTCTTCCTGTGTGTGTCTCTCTCTCTCTTCCTCCCTCTCCATCGCTCTCCCCCTCTCTCTCTCTCCCTCTCCCTCCCTCTCTCTTCCTGAGTCTCCCTCTCCCTCCCTCTCTCTTCCTGTGTCTCCCTCTCCCTCCCTCTCTCTTCCTGTGTCTCCCTCTCCCTCCCTCTCTCTTCCTGTGTCTCTCTCCTCTTGTCTTCCTGCGACTCTCTCCCTTCCTCCCTCTCCATCGCTCTCCCCCTCTCTCTCTCTCCCTCTCCCTCCCTCTCTCTTCCTGAGTCTCCCTCTGTCTTCCTCTCTCTTCCTGTGTCTCTCTCCCTCTCCTCTTGTCTTCCTGCGACTCTCTCCCTTCCTCCCTCTCCATCGCTCCCCCCCTCTCTCTCTCTCCCTCTCCCTCCCTCTCTCTTCCTGAGTCTCCCTCTCCCTCCCTCTCTCTTCCTGGGTCTCCCTCTGTCTTCCTCTCTCTTCCTGTGTCTCTCTCCCTCTCCTCCTGTCTTCCTGCGACTCTCTCCCTTCCTCCCTCTCCATCGCTCCCCCCCACCCCCTCTCTCCCTCTCCCCCCCTCTCCCTCTCCCTCTCCCCCCCTCTCCCTCCCTCCCTCTCTCCCCCTCTCGCTCTCCGGCAGTATCAGTTACCATTTCTCACTTTCTCCCTCCTCTTCTGTTGCTAATCTTATTTTAAGTGAAGCTGCAGTCCCATATCCTGTTTACGATAGCTGGGGCGTGCCTCCCTCCTAGACTCAGGGCTGAGAAGCCATCCAGGAAACTTCAGGCCTCCTGATCTGTTTAGCTTCTGGAACTCTCCGTGTCAGTGCCGCTGATATATGCCTGGATCTGTAAAACAGTGTCAGACTACATAGCCGGTAGACTGGAACCCTGTTCTGTACGGAATTGACACGTTTTCTAATGAATCTGCGGTCCAATTATAACACTCTCTTTTGTTATCAACGAAGAAATGCTCGATATGAGGGACTGTAGGCTAATATCTTTTTTTTTGTTCTTCTTTTTCTTTTCTTTTTTTTAAACCAAAGTAGTTGTAATGTTTCGCATGTTGCTACTGTGTGTTACATTGTCGATGCAGGATCCGATTTCTTGTCGGAACGAGGACAAACATATGTCAGTTCCACAACAGACAAGATCAAATGTCCTTTTTCCCTCTGAAGTGTTCTTTAGTTCCTCTGTATTCAGACCAGTCCTTCCATCCCTGCCCAGGCCTCTTATCGCTAGTTTGAATCAGCACATGTCAACATTGCAGAACCGTTGCTCCATTAAATCTTTATGTAAAAATCTGAAATATGCTACGGATGCTTGTGGCCTCCGGACTAGACTGGGAAGTCTGATGTGAAAGGAGATAAAGTGACGTCTCGTTTCTGATAGGATGATTTTTCAGTTGTTTCCTGTGTGTGGCCACAGTCCTGTGTGGTCAGTCCTGACCTCTCTCCCTCTCCCTCTCTCACTCTCCCTTCTTTCTCTCTCTCATCCCCTCTCTCTCCTCTCCCTCTTTCAACCCCTCTCCCTCTCTCCCTCCCTCACTCTCCCCCCCTCTTTCTCTCTCTCCCTCTCTCTCTCTTTCTCTCTCTCCCTCTCTCCCTCCCTGACTCTCCCCTCTCTCTCTTTCTCTCTCTCCCTTTCTCTCTGTCTCCTCTCCCTCTCTCTCCCCTCTCCCTCACTCTCCCCCCCTCTTTCTCTCTCTCTCTCTCTCCCTCTCTTCCTCCATCTCTCTCTCCCTCTCTCCCTCCCTGACTCTCCCCTCTCTCTCTTTCTCTCCCTTTCTCTCTCTGTCTCCTCTCCCTCTCTCTCCCCTCTCCCTCACTCCCCCCCCCCCCCCTCTTTCTCTCCCCCTCCCAGTGTTCCTGACCTGAGTGAGTACAGCGTCCAGGTGGGCCTACTCCACCTAAACTCCTCCTCCTCCCACCCTCGCCTCCAGATCGCCCACATGGTCTGTGGTCCGGAGGGCTCCAACCTGGCTCTGCTCAAACTCACCCAGTAAGCACTGTCCTGTGGAGGGCTGCTGTTCTGCTGCTAGACCACGTACACTCCCTCTGTTACATACACGATACGAGACACAACGTCATTCGGCATGGCTGGGAATCGAACCGGCAACATTCTGATTACCAGAATTATTATTATTCATAATACGAGTTGTCATATTGCTTATATACACGTTAACTCACGTCTTTGTGTGTTATGTTCGTGTGTGTGTGTGTGTATGCAGGCCAGCTCCTCTGTCAGAACATGCCTTCACCATCCCTCTCCCTGTAGCTGGCTGTAGCATCGTGGAAGGAACCAACTGCCTCATGTACGGATGGGGGGAAACCAAAGGTACCGCTGTGGTTTATCTATAAGTCATCATTTAGGTATTTTCCAAACCACCCCCTCTCTTAGAATGTCTGATGGTGAAGTTACTGGGTTTGCTTGGTACGTTTTCTACGGAATGACGCCTCGACGAAGATGTCTGGGGTTCGAAACCAGGTTAAAAATCAGTATTGGCGTGAATGTTATCTCAGGAGTCAACTGTTTTCTTTTTGCATCACTTCCTGTTCAGGTACAGGATATGAGGAATCCCTGAAAGCTGTGCGTCTGCCCA
Organism: Neosalanx taihuensis; assembly: GCA_030340665.1. Taxonomy (NCBI): domain Eukaryota; kingdom Metazoa; phylum Chordata; class Actinopteri; order Osmeriformes; family Salangidae; genus Neosalanx; species Neosalanx taihuensis. The sequence goes on from CM059307.1 coordinate 6,455,223, forward strand.
TGGTCAGCAACAAGAACTGCTCTGACCTCCATGAGGGAAGTCTAACCATCACAGAGAACAAAGTCTGCGCTGGAGGCAGCGAGGACCAGGGCGTCTGTGATGTAAGGTTATGATTGTGATCCCCCCCCCCCCCCCTCCCCCTCCCCCATTGGTTGCAACCAACAGCTTTGGAACCGTAACATTTAAATCACCGTGCATTGAAACGCCGTACCTGATTGGTTGGTTGATCTAAACCAGGGGTGTCCAATCCTGGTCCTCGAGGGCCGCTGTCCTGACTGTTCTAGATGTTTCCCTGCTCCAGCACACCTCCACAGAGCTTGATAACGACCCCTCATTAGAATCAGGTGTCCTGGAGCAGGGAAACATCTAAAACCTTCAGGACAGCAACCCTCGAGGACCAGGATTGGACAGCCCTGCTCTAAACGCTGGGGTCTCTCGTTGGTGGATCCTTTGCAGAAGGACTACGGCGGCCCGCTGGTGTGTCAGGAGCAGAAGCGGAAGGTCATCGTGGGCGTGAGCATCCACGGGCGAGGCTGTGCGCTCGCCAACCGCCCCGCCGTGTTCGTCAACGTGGCCTCTTACTCCGAGTGGATCCACAAAGTGTTCAAACACTACATCCTGGAAAAGAACTACTACTGATCAGGTGGAGAGAGCGCTGGTTCTGTTCAGAACCGGACCCAAACCTTTCGGGAGGAAGGGTGGCGACCGGCCAGAGATAAAGTTCCAACAGAAATGTATAACAAGACCGTTGGGGGATGTAAGAAAGAGGAAAATGATTTTATGGGAAGCAGACATTTTGTGGCAGGACATCGTCCTCTTGAGGAGGTGGGAGAAGTTAGAGGATATTCTAACATTGGTCTGGAGGAGACGGAGAAATGTCTGGAACCGCTGTACGTTATCCTGAGGAGAAATGTTGAGATACAATGTGAAAGAACGATTACACATTCTTAGGTTGGAATTATTGTTATTTTTTTAAAGTCCTTTCTGGTACTTTTATGGTAAAGTTGGTTTTGCCTTTCGAATGAAATGTTTTGAAAAGAAAAAAACCCCCTAAAGCCATATTAGAGAGACTTCTCTCCTGTAAACAATTAGGAAAGAGAGCTTAGACTAAGTGTTGTCTCCTGGGAAATACTTGAAGTTGCAGAGCAACTTTTTCTTTTGTACATAACTGCAGATTTATATGGTCAGATTCAAAAACCAAATACATTTGTCCTGCTCCCTAGGAGGTGTGGCTAAAGGTCAAAGATCAACCTCCAGCTTCTGTGCTACATACAAGTGTGAATGCTTGTATGGATGTTAGCATGCATGGCTAACATGGCTGTTAGCCAGAGGTACATCACGTCCTCATCATGCTGACTGGTCCCTAGAAAACAGACTTGTTCTGGTGGTGAATCTGAATCGGAACAGTGGATTAACTGTTCCCTAGCTAACGCTAACAGCTTCTTAGCCAAACGTTTCATGGAGAACTTGTCTCCAGTTTGGGGAGAACTATAAAGCCCCTGGTGGGCTTAATGTGTTCTTAAGGATGTTTAGAAGTTTTGTGTGGAGCGAGGGTGATTTAATTTTTAATGTTTTTTTTTTTTTTTTTACTGCAGATTTATTGGGTGTGTTTCAGGCACTCTGGGTCATTTTATAGGTCTTATAGATCTTGAATCTTTTTTGGCGGGCGTAGCGACATCAGAGTGTTCTCTCCCTCTGGGTGTGTTTCATATTTAAACGACAGTTTGAAGGAAGGTATTTATTTTCTTCGCTTTTGTCTCGGGGTGGGGGGGGGGGGTTGGGGGGAAGGCGGCAACACTTCCACCAGACATCGAGGTCAGATGGCAGCGAGGAGCTTTGGCAGTCGCGAGTTTGACTGTAATGTTGAACAAAAACCAGGGACCTTCAGAACCAAACATATCATCTTACTCTTGTATGTTCAGTGACTTTGATCCCATCTACAAGTACCTTGCACTGTCTTAAGGTCGGAGTGATGTGTCACCCTAACACACAAACCTCAAAATGTAGGTTCATCTTCGAGCAAAATTCGTAGTAGCTGATATTACTGGTGAGGATTCCGCAAACAGGCCTACTTTCATAGATTATGTTCCATCTCTCAACCGATGTCCAAGGTGGATTTTAAAATGGTAGCTGCCATTGTAGTGTTGTGTAAATACTATGTAAAGTACTGTATGTAAAATACAGTTGTTGTTTTTTGAAACTTATATACAGCCACTCTGTTCATTTATACTGTCAAATTATAACAGCTGCTATTTTTAATAATTCTCTTTGATTTGTTCCTCGTGCTATGCATTTTGTAAAATTTCTACCCTTTATAATCACATTTTGATATTAAATTAACGATTTAACTTACACTTCTGGAATGGTTTTGGTGGGCTGAGGGGTGTGTGTGGGGGTGAAGTGTGTGAGGGTGAATTGTGAGGTGGGTGTGTGCGAGGTGGGTGTCAGGGTTCTGTGTGTGTGTGTGTGTGGGGGGGGGGGCTGGTGTGAGGTGTGTGTAAGGTTTGTGTGTGTGTGGGGGGGGGGGGGGTGAGTTGGGGGTGTGTGGGGGTGTAGCTGCAGAGACTGGGTCTGTCAACTTTGTTGTCATTCCTAACCTGGGATAATGTTACAGTAATACTACAACAATAAATCAGGGATCACCCAAAACCTCGCAACCTCGAGATGTGTGGCGATTGGATCCGCTCTCTCACCTCCTCGCTGCGGATTAAAATGGCGCTCCAGTAAAAACGTCAGGTTCAGCATTCTTCGCAGAGGCCCCTCGTACAACCCAACCTACAAACATGTCTCACTGCTGATGAAACGGGAAGTTAAAGAAACGATTTCTTTTCAGCGTTGTGTTGTCATGACAAGGTGATCCAGAACAGCTTCCTGTTATGGCATCACCGCGCTACTTATTTAAATACGGTGCTTTATGTGGTGTTTATCGTTAGGGTTACTGAAGACTGCTGAATCGTAAATCTTATTACGCCTAGATTCTTAAACTCACTGCATTCTGCCATTGGGTCAGTTCCTATGGAACATTAGGATGGGAAATCACCCTAAATAGAAACCTGAAACCTCGTACTTAACTTTTACGAAACGCTAGAGACAATATAAAGATCAGGCCTCCTCAATTAGACCATAAACTTGCTGACATCACTGACATCTTGATTTATGATATTTATATATATAAATATAATGTGTATGTTGTGGTGGTCTGGGACATTCAGTACTAACTACGCAATGAAGGTCACGTTGAAAAGTATTTTATTGAACATACTGAGGCATGTGTTATAGTGTTGGTCTAACTGTGTTAAAGTTTACCATCTAAAGTAAGCTGAAGTGAACATTAATCCCGTTGCTCAAGGGCCCAATGGAATTTGTCTTTGTTGAACGACACATTTGACATTGGCCAGTATCAAGATAAAGCAATCGAATACAGAACATATAGTGGCAGAAGCCAATTATTGCTATCTGGAGACTCTGTGTTAAATCGCTTTTGCTTTACTTCATATTGCATCTTACATTCCATTTATTCATTTAGCAGACGCTTTTATCCAAAGCGATTTACAGTAAGTACAGGGACATTTTTCCCTGAGGCAAGTAGGGTGAAGTGCCTTGCCCAAGGACACAACATCCCCACAGCCGGGGATCGATCTCACAACCTTCCGATCATGAGGCCAACGCCTTAACCGTTAAGCCATCTGACCCCCATCTTATAATAATATTGTTCATATTCATCTCATGGCATTCTGGCCTAGCTCAGATGCTACAAAGCAAACTTTCTACATGGTAAACTAGTATGGGCGTCATGTCAGGTTCAGCTGTGCAGCACTTGTTTACACACAGAGGCTCAACAAGTCGACCGTCCATGATGGAGAAAAAAATGTTTGTGTGGAACCACTTCAACGCAATGGTCAAGATGCGGTCATCCAGTACTGGAAAACCAAATACTTATACCTGTGCTTGGCAACACTATTCTACATAACTATTCGGCTGTTGCTTTCCAAAGCATCGCCCAACTGAATCAAAAGGAAAATATGAAAGAATCTTAAAATGTGTATCCCAGAACCACCAAATAACACAGAGAAAACACAAATGTCAGAAATATATTTTGATCATCTGATTTGTTTGATTTGGACTTAGTGCTACAGGCCTCTACCGCCCTCTGCTGGTCTGAAGCTTCTCCTTACAGTTCCCCCCCGACCAGGATTGGTCTAGAAACATTCTAGAACGTTGTGGTCTACAAACATTCCAGAAGATTTCCGGTCTATAAATGAACATTCTCAATAATCAAAGCCATAAAAACAAGACCATCGTCAATGCAAAAATAATTGCTCCATGGAACATCAAATGGATTAGGATGCTGTGTGGTCAAATTCATGCTGGGATAGTTAATCCATCTATACAGAGTTCAGTTTAAAATGGACAAAAATGATTTTATAACCTCACTGTCAGATTTAAACAACTATGAATCCAATAATCCTGTGTTTAATGTTGCAAAAAAAACGATGGCACCGTTTGTCCAATCAATGGTGAGCCCAATGTTCTATCCCTGTGATTAGCCAATAGGAAGCTCTCATCTGTCTGATGATGCATCAAAGGAAAACATGTCCCCTCTTCCCAAGGAAGTGGGTGGGTCGATCTGTTCGCCTGCTGAGCCAATGGGACGGCTGTCTTGGCATCTGGGTAAGGATGAGCCAATGGGAAAGCAATGGGAAAGCAATGCTGAGCCAATGGGGAGGTGTGTTCACCTCTGTCTGGAGTCAAGCCGGGGTTTTGACAGGTCCAGGACTGAGTCAACGGCCCACAGAAGCCCCCTCTGTCCCTGGAGAGAACCTACAGACAGACATGAACGGTGAGCTCAAGTCACTGAAGACACATTCATAGATTGTTTTTACCTTGTCTTTTATCTCTGTTACCTTTTGAATCTGCACATTAGTTTCTGGTCTTTTGTCCATCCCAGGTCCCATCCAAGGAAACACGTTGGATAGACCGCTGTGGAAACGACTGCCTGTGACACCAAAGACCAGTTAAGAGCACAAACCTCCTGGTATTCATGTCTGTCACCTGGTCCTGATATCAATATGAGATCCTTCAGCATGGCAGGAGAACCTCCCCTGCCCCGATAAAAAGATTATAGAAGTCTTTCCCCTCAGTTACATTTAGACATTTAGTCTTTTAGCAAACACTTATATCTACAGCGACTTACAGCAATTACAGGGACATTCCCCGCTGAGGCAAGTAGGGTGAAGTGCCTTGCCCAAGGACACAACGTCATGTTGGCACGGCTGATAATCGAACTCATAACCTTCCGATCACCAGCCCAATGCCTTAACCGCTGAGCCAGCTGACCCCAGTTAATACGGTTCTTGTGGTGTTCTGTAGATCCAGTACATAAGGGATTTACTGACTGTGTTCGTGAAGGAGGCTGTCGTTCGGTTTGGCTTCTCTCCTCCATTTGGCTCTTCGGTTTGAGAACCAGACCTCCAGAAAAAAAACAAACAGAAAACACAGGACATGAGAATAATATATAAAGCAAGAATAATATATAAAGCAAGAATAATATATAAAGCAAGAATAATATATAAACAAGAATAGTATATATAGCAAGAATAATATATAAAGCAAGAATAATATAGAAAGTAATGTTGTTGTAAGTTACCTTGATGGTATCTTCTGGAAGTTTAATATCCAATGACAACTTTTCTCTGGTAAACATGTCAGCATAGTGACTCTTACTGAACTCTGTGATTATGGAGATTAGGGTTTTTCATTAGAACAGTTACTGAAAATTATTCACATTCAGATTACTTTATTTATCCCAGGGGAAACTCCTTCGTAGCAACGGCACACAGTCTCGCAAAGCACACAAGGGTAAGGGTGTGAGGTAAAAGGTATATTTTCCTAACTGGATTGGATGATTGTAATAATGTAGTGTGGTTACCTTGCTCCAGTACTCTACTTTGCTCTGAGGTGAATGTGGTCCTGTTGCGATGCTGGACACCAGCAGACCTCTGGACCCTCACTGTCTCTGTCTCAAACTGTCCTGGAGCCCCAGCAGCACCTTCTACTGCAAAACCAACAAAGAGGAGAGTTTTACCAATATTCACACAAGAAAAGTCTGAAGTCCTGAAAAAGTCTGGCGTTTACAAAAAAAACTTGGAGGGTCTACTAAATTAATACATTTACATGTATATGATGCATTAAAACTGAAGCTGTCTAAAGTAGGTCTTAGAGAAACGTACCTTGACTTGGTTCATAAGAATCCGACGGATCCTGCTGAATCTTCCTTAAAATTCGGTTTATGGACGACACCTTCAACCAACAATTTCATATTATTTATTTTCCATCACAAACATTTCAAAGCTGAAATGTGATAAATTGTGATAAAACATCCATCTCACGCTGGGAACTTTGGCAGGTTTCCAGGTTCTTCCTGTCGCGAGCCTTTTTCGGATTTCCCACGCGAAGATGCTTGGATGTTCCCTCTTGACCTGGAGGATCCTGGATGTGACCTCTGGGGTGAGCAGGCGGGGTCGACTCCCTCCGACAGTTTTGGGACCCAGCAGGCCGGTCTGATGGTACCTGCTCAGGATCTTACTCACACAGCCATTAGACACCTGTGAAGACAGGAGGAAGACTTTAGACAGGAGGAAGACTTTAGACAGGAGGAAGACTTTAGACAGGAGGAAGACTTTAGACAGGAGAAAGACTTTAGACAGGAGGAAGACTTTAGACAGGAGGAAGACTTTAGACAGGAGGAAGACTTTAGACAGGAGGAAGACTTTAGACAGGAGAAAGACTTTAGACAGTAGGAAGACTTTAGACAGGAGGAAGACTTTAGACAGGAGGAAGACTTTAGACAGGAGGAAGACTTTAGACAGGAGGAAGACTTTAGACAGGAGGAAGACTTTAGACAGTAGGAAGACTTTAGACAGGAGGAAGACTTTAGACAGGAGGAAGACTTTGATCATCAGACTTTGAGCTGTGATCATGCTCACCCGTAAGATTCTGGAGATATCGCAAGGACGAACTCCTTCCAGAGATAATTCGATCATTTTTCTCCTTTTGGAAGCTGGGAGAGGCCTTCCATTTAGAAACACTCCACCAAGCTGGTTAACACAACCACTCCCTGGAAAAAAAACAAAATCAGTGACATAAAATCATAAACACCAGTGTAAATTGTCTTAAATCAAGTTATAAAGGATTCCCAGGGGCCTATATGACAGCTCCATCATACATGTAACATATTTCTCTCAAGATAGAAAATAGCATTCATAGTCCATCTCTCAGGTGAATTTCTTGCATGAATCAAAACCTCTGTCTTGTGTTCAGATGCAGACCTTCGTCAGTAAGGTCCAGTTTTGCCCCCAACATGCCTCTTGGTGTAGTTCTTGAAACAGAAACATTAGAAAGTTTAAAAGAAGACAGTTTCATATCCACACATACCTGATTTATCATCAGAAAGAGCTGAGCATGTTTTAAGGTAAGCCATGATGCCTTGATGGAGAATGCCTCACCTGTTAGTTGTGGCTCGAGCCTGGAGACTTCATGCACCGCACTGAGAGGAAGCACGCGCTACAGCACACATATACTGCCCGCCCCCACGCGGACTCTTAGATGACGTGCTGGTCTGATATGATGAGTCAATATTGTCTCCAAGTCCTGGACTGAGACAGACTAACACTTTGTCTATATCAACCATACGGACGTGTAGATATTAAAGGTTTGAGATTAAATGACTGATTTTAGGTGCATTTTAAGACAAATCTAAATAGATCAATATGAAGGGTCATTTTCCAAGACGAATTTTAAATCTGTCTCGTGATTATTATCGAGCTCATAATCTAGGTAAAGAACCCTAAGTGTGTTCATCCAATTCATTTAGTCACTTATTTAATTTAAGAAAGCCCATTCTATAACTAACAGGCAAACAAACAGGCAATGAAAACAAAGACCATAACTTCATCCTAAGCTTTTACGCAAAACTGCCAATTTATTTGTTCATCCTTTACAGCCCCTTATTGGGCCTTAAATTATATTTGAGATTTCATTTAATTCTGATAGTTCTACTCTCTTCCTTCCCTAAATACTGAACCCCAGCTCTCAGTCACGTGACTTGAGCATCCTTTTAAGTGTTCTAGATTAGTCATATTGAACCTCCTTTTTCAAAACAAACATTTGAAAATCTGTCCCTATGTCGACTGCCATATGGTAAAGTGCTTTTGATAAATCATAAATCCATCAAATACAAGTATTTTCTTTTATTACATTTTCTTTCAAGCATGAACAAATATACTCCTATAGGCCAATGAGGGACCAATTGGGGCTTCATTTATAAAATAGAAAAGCGTAAAAAAAGAGAAAAAAACCCTCCCAGATGTCCTCTGGCCAGTAAGCAGATAAAATGCGTTGTAAATGTTTCTAAGGAAATATTTGACGAGCAAATATTAGCCAATGTGAACCCGCACGAGCTTTAGGCCTGTTTAATGACTAATTGAGCATCATTAGCTCAGTCCACACAGACAGAAGTGCCACCGAAATAAAGTGGGGATTTTAAAATGCCATATGGTCCAAATTATACATTAACTCCAGGTTAGTGAAGGATAATATTGTATTTTCTGTCCAGTCTGCTTTGTATAGGCAGGATAACCATCTCAAACACCAAAGTCTCCTTGCCAACCGACAGAAAAGACAAATACAAAGTTTATTTATTACTGCACTGAGTTCACCTGGCGATTGATTTAGAGTATTTTATTGCACATTTTGTGTGTACAAATGCAGATAAATAAATCAATCACACCCTGAGGACTAAAATGGTTCAACTGTTTTGGTGCGTAATGTACCTGGAGTTCACCAGAAGCCTTAAGCAATATGCAACATCCGTTTATACATTTTAAAAGATAAATACAAACACACTGACACTGTTCTATTGCAAATCACATTGAATTAAGTCTCAAAAATTTGTTGAGCTCCTTCTTGGAGCTGCAAAGTTTAGAGAAATGTTAGTTTTTCTAACGCGTAAAGGGAGACCTCTATCCAAAGCGCACTGAAGATCACGCGCAGCTCCTGCAGTCTCTTTGATCTTCTTTTTATCTTTGATCTCAGACCAGCGCGTCATAACGCAGCAGCTCTAAGAGGGGATGTAGAATCTGAATAAGTATTGAAGTAAATTAGTATTCAAATACTACTACTCTGTCAGGACGTGTCTAGTCCTCTATGACCTTGGATAGGCAGCTCCAGTTGCTGAGTGAAAGATGGTTTGCTGTGCAGGTTGAGCTTCGCGGTGACCCCATTCAGGTCAAATGCAAAACCTTTTCTATTCATTTTAATGCCCTCTACTTAATCTAATATTATGACTGAATATATTATTTGATGTTTGTTTTTAAGTACGATATTTATTTATTTTATTTACATTACCTTTAATGCATGACACAGTTGAGTTACAATACATGTCTATGTTACTTCGCACAGCAATACATAACCTACAAGTTGTATCAAGTAGGCTGTTTCCATATCAGTTAACTCAGTAAGTTACATGAATTCAAAGACAATTATGGAACAGATACTTTAAGGGTTGTTAGCACGTGCAATACTAGTAATAAATAGGAGGTCGAGCTCATAAGTGACTGAATAACTATAAACTGAAGTCTAAAAGCATCTTAATCCTTTATGAGGTTTCTGCTGTTCAGGTGCAGGAATGTTGAAAACCTCTTGCACGGATCTGCGCGCGCACTTGAGCGCATGAAACTGATTGCAATAACAGGCCTCGCGCACCCTCGCGCACACACCTGATATATCAGCAACGAACTCCAATTACACCCAATAAACTTTAAGAGTAAGGAAAAGTGATCTTTAAAAATATAGTTTTGGGGGGAAATTATGGAGTTTTCTATGAATCTAGAATTTGAATTTATTATGTCATTATTTCAACCGTGTAAAAGACATTATTTAACCCATAGTTTTTTCTGTGACTCATAGGACTGTGTTAGAACATAAAGCTCACGTGCCATGGCTCTTATAAATTTAATATACATTGTGCGTCTATTTGTTTTCATTCCACAACCCCACTGCCAATTCATCAATTTGTTCCGAGTAAACGATAAAACAACAGACAAAAGTCAGATCAGAACAGTCACACAAACAGTACTTAACAAACCGACGAAAATGACAGCACATTTTTTAATACAAAAGTTCTAAATTGCCATTATCAAAGTGTAATAATGCTACAGACACACTACAGGTTGTAACCAAAACGAAAGTTGTTGGATTGGTTTGGTTCAGTGTGGTCCTGCTATTTACTACAAACTCGCAGGAAACATGTGAACAGGTTCTACACTGACCCTCATCTGCAAAATAATCTTATGAATGGGGGCGTGCGCCCGCGTGCGCCGGTGTTTGGGGGTTAAGAGCGCGCTCTGGTTAATACTAATGCTGACGTGTCGAATTGACTCTGCGGCGGAAGTGATGTTTCAACGCGCTGACGCGGCAGACCAGAGCTCCATTCACTTGTGTGTAATTGTTGTTATATATTTGTAATATTTGTATTATAACATATGTAATATTTTGTGTTAATTTAATAAATAAATATTAATAATGAAAAAGAGCTCCATTCACTTCAACGGCAAAAAAGTAACGGTTTTGCCGCGTGTCTCCATGGTACCGTAACTGTTTCCGGTATAACGTGTGTGTTCAGCGGTCTGTAGCTCCCTTTTCCTTCTCGGTGATCAGTAGAACAGTAACTTAACACAACTTAACACACATCTTCAGGATCATTCTTGTACCTTAAATCTTAGCGGACATGGCATCTTCAGTTTCGGCTCCAGCTCAGTCTAACACCGCCTCAACACCGCAGAGAGGAATAGTCAAAATGGTAGGAAGTGACATGTTAGCATGTTAGCATGTTAGCTAACATCTTAAAACAAGTGTGTTCAAACATCATCATTATAACATCATTACAACTCTATTTATTTATATGTTATGTTTTACAACACTATGTTCTTGTCATTGATGTCTAGAAAAGATGTTTAGTGTGTGAGAAGTGATCAAACTGCCACCTTACAGCAGTGTGAGATGAGCTAACTTGATTGTTTAGAAAGATAATTTACTTTTTAGTTTCCTTTTTTAGAAACAACATTTATGGATGGAGATAAAACACATCATTATAACCCACAACAGCTTTTAAAATAAGTTTAAAAACAAATACTCTTTTGTTAGAAGCTAGTAAAAGCTTGTTTCTGCCACATATGGTAGCTGACTTGTTAGTCAATAACTTCCAAGATATCTAACGACTCATTTAGAGTTCAAAGTCCGACTTTAAGTCTTGTTTTAGGGGGATAATTTGTTAGTTTGATGAAGTTGGATGTCGAACAACCAGATAGAAGTTGCCTAGCAATTGATTAAAGATACTAGCCTGTTGCTAAGTTCAGCTCCTTAAGTCTTCTACTTTAGATATACTTGGCCAGATTAAAAGATTGAAGCAGAAAAAAAATTATTTGTTAGACATGTTATCTTTGTAGTTTGTGAAAGATATGGAGGTGTTTTTAACAGGAAGATTAATTGGGGGGAAGATTGTGAGTTGTAGCATGATTGCATGTGCTTCTAAACTGACACGTCGCCCCTCTGTCCCCCCCCCCCTCCTCCTCCTCCTCCTCTTCCTCTTCCCCCTCCTCTTCCTCCTCCACCTAACCTGGCAGTAGAAGTCACACCAAACTCTCTCATTCTCACTTTAACTCTCTCATATTTTTTAGTGTTTCAAATAAGTACACTAGTCAGCCAAAATGCTAACACAATCTTTTTTATTTCATTTTATTTATTGAGCTCAAGTTTTTGAACTTACACACTGACCTTGGCCTGTATCAGTCGGTGGATTTTCCATTCAACTAAAATCTTGCCAAATTCCCTCATTATGTCCAGACTAGAACCAGCTAATCTAATCGATCTGAGGCTAATCATCAGTGTAGTAGTCATGACTACGGCTGCAGTGTGTGATCTGGAGGAGTTTGATCTCATTACTGGGATGTTTGTGTTGGGATGTGTACAGTAGATCTTGTGCCTGCATCGCCAGAGAAGACAAAAACACAGATTACTTATTGAACCTTTGGGAATAGCGAGCATGAGATGAGGTTGAGTTTACACACAAGGGGAAGATATTTTTGGAACAGTTGTTGTTGTTCTAAAGCACATCTCCGTAAAGTGAACTTCATTAGCACTGCACACCAGGCTATCACACTGCACACCAGGCTATCACACTGCACACCAGGCTATCACACTGCACACCAGGCTATCACACTGCACACCAGGCTATCACACTGCACACCAGGCTATCACACTGCACACCAGGCTATCACACTGCACACCAGGCTATCACACAGCACACCAGGCTATCACACTGCACACCAGGTTATCACACTGCACACCAGGCTATCACACTGCACACCAGGCTATCACACTGCACACCAGACTATCACACTGCACACCAGACTATCACACTGCACACCAGGCTATCACACTGCACACCAGGCTATCACACTGCACACCAGGCTATCACACTGCACACCAGACTATCACACTGCACACCAGGCTATCACACTGCACACCAGGCTATCACACTGCACACCAGGCTATCACACAGCACACCAGGCTATCACACTGCACACCAGGCTATCACACTGCACACCAGGCTATCACACTGCACACCAGGCTATCACACTGCACACCAGGCTATCACACAGCACACCAGGCTATCACACTGCACACCAGGCTATCACACTGCACACCAGGCTATCACACTGCACACCAGGCTATCACACAGCACACCAGGCTATCACACAGCACACCAGGCTATCACACAGCACACCAGGCTATCACACTGCACACCAGGCTATCACACTGCACACCAGGCTATCACACTGCACACCAGGCTATCACACAGCACACCAGGCTATCACACTGCACATCAGGCTATCACACAGCACACAAGGCTATCACACAGCACACCAGGCTATCACACAGCACACCAGGCTATCACACAGCACATCAGGCTATCACACAGCACACCAGGCTATCACACAGCACACCAGGCTATCACACTGCACATCAGGCTATCACACAGCACACCAGGCTATCACACAGCACACAAGGCTATCACACAGCACACCAGGCTATCACACAGCACACCAGGCTATCACACAGCACACCAGGCTATCACACAGCACACCAGGCTATCACACTGCACATCAGGCTATCACACAGCACACCAGGCTATCACACAGCACACCAGGCTATCACACTGCACACCAGGCTATCAAACTGCACACCAGGCTATCACACTGCACACCAGGTTATCACACAGCACACCAGGCAGTCACACAGCTTCTATGATGGTCATCATGTCTTACCTCTCATGTCACATTCAGAGAGGTACTTACTGAGGTCATCCATCACATGTGGTCATCAGAGGAAGTGAGTCAGGGATGCTGACTGCGTGTGTCTGTTGTGGAACCCAGTCATCTGATTCTTCTCTTTCCTGCGATACTGTCAGAAGGGACTCACTGTCTATCTGGGGGACAGTCTGGGAGACGGTGAGGTGAATCCTGTCTATCTGGTCAGACATCTTAAATCAACAAGACCCTGGGACCCACAGCCATAGAGGGGGGGGGGGGTGGGGGGTGCAGGCGGGCGGGCGCAGATAACGGGAGTTTGCTCAGATTCTGTAAATGCTTCGGTTGTCATAGTCAAACCCAGTACAAGGCTGTATCCTTTATTATGTGTCCCCCCACCCCCCCTTTCATGTTTAAAGCCATGCTGTGATGGACTCAGGAGTGTGTCAACACTGTTGATTGGGGGGAGATGGTTGAAGTTTATTACTGTTCGTCTGAGTCCGGCGCCTGTCCAGAATGCAGAAACGTCCCAACGGCATCTTGATCTTAACCTGGAAGTGGTTGTTAAACTCTATCTCTCTCTCTATCTCTCTATCTCTCTCTCCAATGCTGACAATCATAAACTCAGAGCTCACCTGAACAGTCTGTTAATGGAGACAGACAGACCCAAACCGGGTCAAATAGGGGCGTCCTGCTGGTGATCAGAAGGTGGTTTCCTGGACTGTTGAAGAAGAGAGACTGGACCAGGATGGAGACGATGATAGTTTTCAGTCCCGTTATGCTGACCCTGTGTGTGTGTGTGTGTTCAGGTCCTGTCAGGATGTGCCATCATTGTGCGGGGGCAGCCTCGAGGTGGGCCTCCCCCAGAACGCCAGATCAACCTGAGTAACATCCGCACCGGGACCCTGGCCCGCAGAGCTGCTCAGAGCCAGCCGGACGCCAAGGACACACCTGACGAGGTCTGTCTGTCAGTCTGTGTCTGTCTGTCTGTCTGTCTGTCTGTCTGTCTGTCTGTCTGTCAGTCTGTGTGTGTGTGTCTGCCTCTTTGTGTGTCTGCATGCATGTGTGTGTGTGTGTGTGTGTTTGGGTCTGTGTGTGTATGTATCCTTGCGCGTCTGCATGAATGTTTGCGAGTGTCTTAAAGACAGTCATAAAATGTGTGATGGGTAGAGAACCTGACCTTGTACAGGTTAGTGGGGCTGATGTGAGCCAGGTTGGTCATGTGGAGCCCCCTAGTGGCAAACAGTTGATGGGGATGACATGATGTTGCTGTGTGTTCCAGCCCTGGGCCTTCCAAGCCAGAGAGTTCCTGAGAAAGAAGCTGATCGGTAAAGAGGTGTGCTTCAGAGTGGCAAGCAACCCCAGCTCAGTCAGAGAGTACGGAATCGTCTACCTGGGCAAAGGTGAGACCTGTGTCTGCCTGTCTGTCTGTCTCCCTGTCTGTCTGTTTGTCTCCCTGTCTGTATGTTTGTCTCCCTGTCTGTATGTTTGTCTCCCTGTCTGCCTGCCTGTCTATCTGCTAAAATCACTGGCACCTGAGCGGAATACTGGTCATAATAAAAAAGCTTCAGAGATGGTTGACTAAATCAGAAGCAATTGGTTTTTCTTGTCTGCTTGTATGTGCGGCTAACCTCCCTCCCTCCCTCCTTCACAGACACGACAGGAGAGAACATCGCAGAGACTCTGGTGAATGAAGGCCTGGCTACTGTCCGCAGGGATGGATTCAGAGGAAACAAGTAAGAGACTGCAGGCTGCCATGACAACATGGGGCGGGAGGGGCGGGGCGGGAGGGGTGGGAGGGGCGGGGCATATCAAATGGAGACAGTGTTAGCCTGAAACTGTTGAGAACTGTCCAGTTCTCAACCCTCCTCTATCCTCAAATCTCCCAGCCTTACTCAGTGGGATACATCTCCCTCTAGTGGGTCTGAGGGAGTATTACATGGGACACAGGGCCATGAAAAATGAAAATATTCCGGTATAAAACGAGTCTGCGGTCCATTGTTGGATTTAAACACCTCTTTTCAGCATTTCCACCTAATGTAGTGGAACAGCCTCTAATGTGCAATCCTGACGCTGCTGTAATTCCACCAGCTTCCCAAACGAACAGACATTATCCCAGGGAGGGACCGAGGCTGTTTTCACCCGCATGGCAGAACCCAATACTCATCAGAGCCTTGCGATTGGCTGCGTTAAGCACTCCAATCAGGGCTTGATGATGATTGGTCCAGACACGGTTGGTTGTCAGGGGCCGGTCAGAGGGCTTCAGGAGTCTGTTCTTAGCCGTGTAGCGAGCCGTGTCACACACGTGTGTGATAACCATGATGGTGACGTGTTACATTAGTGAAGGACGGACTTCAGCACCAGAGAGCTGAGAGCCAAGCAGAAGGTGCTTTTATAACTAGACACACACTCATACACACACACACACACACACAAACACACGCACACACGCACACACACACACGCACACACACACACACACACACTCATACACACACACACACACACACATACACACGCATAGACACACACTCATACATAGACACACACACACACACATGGTTGTCATCTGGCTGTGATCTGTGATGGATGTTCTCATGTCTTCTCCTCCCTGTGTTCTGAGCTGAGCTCAGATGTCCAGACTGTAAACATCAGATCCCAGGCAGGGCAATATCTCACTTCCTGTTCGGGAGGCTCGCCTGGGCTGATCAGCCTGTGCTTGCAGACTGTCCAATCACACGTCTCCGTTTTTAGCGCCCGCTGGTCTTGAAGGCAGGTTGTACGCATGCCCCGCCCCCTCCTGCTTAAAGGAGCTTAAACTGCCATCAAGGTTGTTTTTTTGTTTTTTTTTATTCCTCTGCGGTTTGCCCTAGAAAGTTCCAGAATCCCTTTGCAGTAAGCAAGAAATGGTTCAGTTTCAATTGGGGTCTGTGTCTAAAATAAGTTGAGTTTTTGGGCGTGGGTCCAAAGCCACAATTAGGAACACACTGTCTTTATACTGTTCTGCCTCCTCTCCCACTGTGTGTGTGTGTGTGTGAGAGTGTGTGAGAGAGTGTGTGTGAGAGAGTGTGTGTGTGTGTGTGTGCGAGAGTGTGTGTGCCTGCGTTCTATTTCATATTTGAATCCCACATTCACCTCTATAAAGCCCCTCTCTCCAGCCAGTTTACCTCAAGTCTATTTTCTGTGGTCAAACAAACCCAGAACCAACACAGCATTCCTCAGTCATAAACCATCACAGCTTCC
>CM059307.1:6481832-6491832 GCA_030340665.1 Neosalanx taihuensis
GTCTGTCTCTGTCTGTCTCTGTCTGTCTGTCTCTCCTGGCCTGTCACCCAGGTCCATCCCAGGCCTCCTCCTCCACCTCCTTCTCTCCTCCCTCCTCCTCCTCTCCCTCCTCCTCCTCCCAAGGTTTGCAGCACTGCAGAGAAGTGGGCCGATCGATCCTCCCCTTTCCTCTGAATCACCGCCATGCATGACACACACCACACACACACACACACACACACACACACACTCACATCCAGGCTTGTTGCTCACCTCTTGGCTGTAGTGGAAATATATGGTATAAATGCACACGATGCATATCTCTCCCATGCTTACCTGTCACACACACTAACACACACACACACCACACACACACACACACACACACACACACACACACACACACACACACACACTAACACACACATCACACACACACTAACACACACACCACACTCTCTCTGAAACCTCCTCAGTACTTTTCCAGACCCTCTGAAGAGCCAATACTGAAATGTTAAGCTTCCATGGGGGATCATAATAAGATTGAAATAGACGATATAAAAATATGAATAAATTGGAGTAATGCAGAGAGAGGGTGGGAGGGAGGGAGGGGGAGAGGGAGAGAGAGGGAGGGGGATGTGGCAAGCTCTTTTGACAGTCTGATACTAGTCTGTTATCGTAACAAGACCCACTACAGAATGATGCTTTAGATTGTTGCTGTTAAACTGGTGCCATCGAGGGCCAAGAGGGTGCAGTTCAACCAAGCACAGCACAAACTGATTTCACTAATACTGTTATTGTTTCACTTATATCGTTAACAGACCCCCTTGTACTCCTCTCTCACTGTCCCCCCCCCCCTTCCCCCCACCGCTGTATGACCCAAGTGTGCATGCTGCTAAACTCACACACAGCAGACTCCCTCTCCTGTCTCATCTGTGAGTGTGTGTGTGTGTGTGTGTGTGTGTGTGTGTCTATGTGAGTGTGTCTGTGTGTGTGAGTGTGTGTCTGTGTGTGAGTGTGTGTCTCTAGTCAGGTTCTACTGTGCGCTCCTCGTCAGAATAGGAAGCCTCCTCTCCCTACTTCACCCCAACTCATCTTTTCCACTCTTCTGCATTTCTCCCTCCCTCCCTCCCTCCCTCCCTCCCTCCCTCCCTCCCTCCCTCCCTCCCTCCCTCCCTCCCTCCCTCCCCCCCCTTCATTCCCCCCCCCCTCATTTCTCCCTCCCTCCCTCCCTCCCTCCCTCCCTCCCTCCCTCCCTCCCTCCCTCCCTCCCTCCCTCCCCCCCCTTCATTCCCCCCCCCCTCATTTCTCCCTCCCTCCCTCCCTCCCTCCCTCCCTCCCTCCCTCCCTCCCTCCCTCCCTCCCCCCCCCTTCATCCCCCCCCCCCCTCATTTCTCCCTCCCTCCCTCCCTCCCTCCCTCCCTCCCTCCCTCCCTCCCTCCCTCCCTCCCCCCCCCCTTCATTCCCTCCCTCCCCCCCCCTTCATTCCCTCCCTCCCTCCCTCCCTCCCTCTCCCCCCTCCCTCCCTGGAGGGACCAGATGCTTAGACAGCAGGTTCTTTTGTGCTCTGCTGTTCTGTGATGTGATGAAGGCAGGAAACACCAGCGTGCTGCATGGTGGGAGGCTGCTATCCTGCCGCTAGCTTCCTATTAGCTTCCTGCGAGCTTCCTATTAGCTTCCTATTAGCTTCCTGCAAGCTTCCCATTAGCTTTTTGCGAGCTTTTCGTTAGCTTGCTGCTAGCTTCCCGTTAGCTTGCTGCTAGTATCTTGCCAGCTCATGCTAGGTTGGCTGCTAGCTTCCTGATAGCCAGGCTTCTCTCCTATATACAGAGCCCAGAGGCATCACAGATGCAGGCTGACAGGCACACATGCTAACATGCACACATGCTAACACGCACACGTGCTTGCTAATGTAGCACGGGTAAACAAGAGGTGGGGATAGACAGAGAGTTTGTGTCTGTGTGAGAGAGAGAGAGACAGTGTGTGTCTGTGTGAGAGAGTGTGTGTGTATTATAGAGTGTGTGTGTGTGTGGGGGTCGTAGCAGGGGTCATGGGTCATTACCTTCATCAGTCTAATCTCTGCTTCTCTCCAGCCACGGACAGCTGCTGGCTAATCTTACAATCTTACAATCAGTCCCCCGCTTTGTTGAACATGGAAAACACACACACACACACACACACACAAGACACACTCTCACACACACACACACACACACACACACACTCCCTCACCCACACACACACACAGACACACTCTCACACACACGCGCTCCTCTAACATACCCACACATGCAGGCAGCACTTCTGAGCTGCACGCGTCAGGAAACATTGTAGCAATTGGCATCACAGGCTTGTATGTGAACACACACACAGATGTTGTACACACACACACACACCTCACACACACACACACACACACACACACACACACACACACACACACACAGATGTTGTACACACACACACACACCTCACACACACACCCCACACACACACACACACACACACACACAGACACACACACACACACACACACACACAGATGTTGTACACACACACACCCCACACACACAGATGTTGTACACACACACACCCCACACACACAGATGTTGTACACACACACACACCCCCACACACACACACACACACACACACAAACACAGATGTACACACACACACACACCCCCACACACACACACACACACAGATGTTGTACACACACACCCCCACACACACACACACACACACAGATGTTGTACACCACGCCCTTCTCTAACCTCCTCAGCCCAGCAGAAACTCTGTGCAGCAGCAGTAGTCTTCTCCTCCTGCCTCTTAAAGGACTGGGGGGAGTTTCCTGGGTTAGGTCTCTTGTGACAGTTGTCCTCATAAAACGTGTTCTATTAAAACAGGGGAGCTTCAGTTTGCTGCTGTGTGTGTGTGTGTGTGTGTGTGTGTGGCTCTGTGTGTGTGTGTGTGTGTGTGTGTTTGGGGAGGTTCCAGGGCCAGATGCGATGACCAGCACACAGATGAACTGTGACAGCCGCTGCCAAGCCAACTCCTCTCATGAACCCCTGCTCGCTCTCTCTCTCTCTCTCTCTCTCTCTCTCTCTCTCTCTCTCTCTCTCGCTCTCTCTCTCTCTCTCTCCGCTCTCTCTCTCGCTCTCTCTCTCTCTCTCTCTCTCTCTCTCTCTCTCTCTCCCTCTATCTCTGTCTTTCTCTATCTTTGTCTCGCTCTCTCTCGGTGATGGTATTCCCTCTTATTAGCGCTAGTTGACTGACAGGCTGCAGAACCAATCACAGTGGGCCGCAGTGACACGCCCCTGTTCCTTTAATAGTTCTTATTTCCTTCCTCCTCTCTCCAGTCTCATCCCTCTTGATCGCCCCGCTTCCCCTCTCTCTACTCTCCCTCCTCTCTCTCTCTGTATCTCTCCCTCCCTCTCCCCCCTCTCTCTGTCTATCTCTCCCTCCCCCCCTCTCTCTCTCACTCCCTCTCCCTCCCTCCCCCCCCCCTCTCTCTCTCTCTCTCTCTCACTCCCCTCCCTCCCTCGATCTCCTCACCACCAGCAGTGTGGGCAGAAGGTTGCCTTGGAAATCACCTGGTGTTACCTTGGCAACAGACAGGTCTGTAAAATGTCTATTTATGTAAATGTAATCTACTGAGCTTAATGGGGGGGGGGGGGGGGGGGGTGACACACACCTTGCTAGCTTGTTGCTATAGCGATCGAAAAATCAAACTCTGTACCTTTCAAACACTCTGAGAATAAAGAATATACCAAGTTAGTCCACCCTAACTCACAAACTTCAACAGTACTTCAATGCTGTGTTGTGGTGGAGTATGGTGGAGTATAGTGGAGTATTGTTAGAGTAATTTAGCTCTAGCTGTGAGTCTGTAAGTCTGTCAGTTCAACATCAACACATCTCAACTAAGCATCCCAGACAGAACAGTAATACAGAGCAGGACTGATGTCACACAGAAGTACAGATCCTCACCTTTCAAAAGACTCTGGGAAAAGTGGACAGAAAAAGGGATAAAACTGACTCTCAAAGTCTAAACTGGCTTCAACCACCGTCACTACAACCTGTTTTAGTAAAACAATATCGATCGATGTACCGACCCCAAACTAATCTACCTCAAGCACAGTATCTGCTACTTCCTGTTTCTGAAACTATGATTACAGTATTAGAGGGCTGGACATTGCTTAACCACCCCCGCCCCCCATCACCATGGAGACAGGCTCACCCCCTAGCCCCCATCACCATGGAGACAACCTTATCACCCCCATCGCCATGGAGACAGCCACAGGGGCAGCTCTGAAAAGCTGAGATGGTAGTCTGCCTAAGTGTGTGTGTGTGTGTGTGTTATGAAAATGCCCATTGGGAGTGTTGGCATATTGCAAAAAAGGGCTGAGTTGAAAGTAGAGTGGACAAAGTATTTCAGGGAGGTGTGTGTGGGTGTGTGTGTGTGTTTGTGTGTGTGTGAGTATGTGTATGTGTGTGTTGGGTGGGTGGTTATATGGGACATATCCTGTGGGTCCCTCAAGGTCTGTGGGAATGAGTGGCAATGACATACAGGCCACAGGGAGGTGTGTGTGTGTTTGTGTGTGTGTGTGTGTGTGCGGTCTCCAGTGGCACGATGCCTCAGCTCTGGAAGTGTTAGATGGTGAGGGGGCCGGGGGGCCGGGGGGCCGGGGGGGCCGGGGTACCAGGGGGGCCGAGTGGCCTGGTGACATGGAGAGAACCCTGTGGTGAAGACATCCATGCTGGGAGAGACAGGGAGGACAGCTGGCTCTGTCTCTCTGTCCCTCTGTCTCTCTGTCTCTCTGTCCTTCTGTCCCCATCTCTCTGTCTCTCTGTCCCTCTCTCTCAGTGATCTGTCTGTCCTTCTGTTTTCCTTGCATTTCGCCAAACTTCTGACTAAAGCGCTTCTCAGGAAGTGGGTGAGGGAGGGGGAGAGGAGGGGAGGCGGGGGGAGGGGAAGAGGGGGGGAGGTTGTCCAGAGGCCTGGAGATGAAAGTCGACTCCCGACTGAATCAAAGCTTATTGATAAAGTTTCTGTGACCACTGGTGCATGTACTGCACACACACACACACACACACACACATACACACATATACACACACACACACACACACACCATGACACAAAGGACCTGTACTGTATTCTTTCATTAATCCAAAAATCTGCACCAAAACGAATTTCAGGGGCTTTTGAATTATTTAAAAGGGTTTCATTTTCCCTTCCAAACGCCTCCAAGGAGAAACATGGTTTGGTGTCATGAAAAATAGATTTCCTTCTCTTCGCCTTTTGTTGGAAACAAAGTCATTGATTTTTTTATTATTAATTTTTCCTGAATGTGTGTTTGTGTTTCTGTTATTTAGTTGCCATTTTCCACAGAAAACGTTAAAAACACACAGCATGTGGTGTTCACTGGAAGCTTGTTTTTGAAGATAATAATTCAGATTTACTTTGAGCTCGATACTTTTTCACTTGGAAACGTTGATTTATCTGCATCGAGGTGGTTTTTGATTTGGCAGCGTCTGACAAAGTTCACTGGATATTCACGTCTTTTCCGCAGAGACATGAAACAGCAACAAGCCCTGGTCTTAAATCTGAAGATAAATATATTTATTCAGACGTGTTTATTCTGCAGATAATGAACACACAGATTGATGCTCTGTCTGGTGAGAAGTAGGTTACCTTTATTTCCATATGAAAACCAGGACGTAACAGAAAAGCTTTAGTTCCTGGGGAGTTCAGGCCAAAAGACTTTAACATGATTCTTGTAACTACAGTTACTGTGCAGTTAAAAGGCATTAAAGACATCATAGTAGTTACACCCCAGAGGGAAAATAACACAAGAAAAATACTGCTGTAGACGCTTGGTGTTGGCACTTTTCACAACGTTTATTAAAACCTTTACTTACACATTCATTTATCTGAATGACAGTTTCGGCTTACCTTCTGTTCGTCTTTCCAAAACTTTCACACAAGACTGCAACACTGGGACATATACACGTCAATTAAATAACCAAACATATCGGTATAAATTTGCTCGTTTTTTATTTAGCAGATTTTTTGGAATACAATGACAAGGTCCATCTTGAGGGAACACATTCAAACACTGTTCCTACTAAGAGACAGTTAACAGAGATAGCGAGAGACGGATCACAGCCATCATGATGTCAATAAACCAACCTCCACTTCTGACTACAAACAGAGAAAATAGGCCACAAAGAAAAGCCGACATCATTAAACTGTGACAGATCTCACAGATATACACCGATAAACAACTCAAAAATACGATCATTCAGAATCATCCCCCCCCCTTCAAAACTCTCTACAGCTTTAAAATAAAACTCCATTTACACTTTTCATTTCATTTTTCAACATTTAGTTTCATGTACATGCCACTGATCTGAGCAAAGTATTTGTGTGTAAAAACTAGGCGTGATTAGCAGGGTTAAGGATGCCAGTGTTCAGGGGGCTGGATGGAGGTTTGACACGTCAACACATGTTGACCAAAACAGGAAGTTGATCCTACAGACAGGATAAGAAGTAACATAGAGGGAATGGATGGTCAATGTTGCATGATGGGAGATGTAGTTCCACACTAGAAGAGGGGGCGGACAGCAAAATACCACTGACGGAAACAGAGGGTTGAATATAAAGTATAAAGAGTTTCAATGCTTGTTTCATTTATTTATTCGTGTGTTATTTGTCATTGTTGTTGTTTTCAGTCTCGTCTCCTGGTGTTCGTCTGGTGTTCGTCTGGTGTTCGTCTGGTGTTCGTCTGGTGTTCGTCTGGTGTTCGTCTGGTTCAGCGTCTGTAGCCAAACTCATCTGCGTCATCAGCTCTGAAGTCGCCATAGCGCCAGATGTTAAGCTGAGGAGGAACACAGAGACACTTAATACAGTGGAGAGAGAGAGAGAGAGAGAGAGAGAGAGAGAGAGAGAGGGAGAGAGGCATCAGAGCAGAGCTCTGTGTCTTTAAGTGGTCAGTCAACAACCACCTGACATGTTACCTGCTCAATGGTGGAAGACAGAGAGAGGTGGGGGGGGGGGGGGGGGAGATGAAGTGAGGAGGAGGAGGGGGATGGGAGGAAGAGAGAGAAGGACTGTCGTCACCCCTCACTAAGAGTGAAGGTGCATCATCATTTAATCCTTCCCTTTGTGCTCACCCAGACAGGCTGGGAGGCTTCCCTCCCCCCCCTCCTCCCCCCTCCTCCCCCCTCCCTCCCCCCTCCTCATCAGATTCCCATCCAGACTGATCCGCCTCATGAGTCGTTTCAACACTTCGCTGCTAAACGCTCCGTTTGTGTGTGTGTGTGTGTGCGTGTGTGCACTTTCATGTTCGAGTGTGCAAGGTTGTGATGGCAGGCCAGACTGGTGTGTACCGTGTGTGTGTGTGTGTGTGTGTGTGAGTGAGATGTTTAAGGTGTCACAGCCGCCCCCCCCCCCCCCCCATCAGCTGTGTATTCAGCTGTTAACGTTGTGATTCACAGCTAATTAACACCGATGCTAATTACAGCTAGTGGTTAGCAGGCCTTCTCTCCCCTCTCTCACAATCACTCTCTCGACATCCTGCTCCGTCTCTGATTGGGTGACTGTCTGAGCGTGGCTCGACGTGATTGGCCAGTTAATGTGTGAGGGAGGTGATTGGTCCAAAACAACTGGACAGCAATCTTAGACGGGAAGAGTGGACAGAGACCTTTTACGCAGCTCCCCCTCTCTCCCCCCCCCCCTCCCCCCTCTCTCCTCCCCCCTCTATCTCCCTCTCCCTCCCCAGGCGAGGATTGTAGCGGTGCGCTCTTGGAACAAACATCTCAACTGGGTGGAGCAGCTTGTGACGCCGCGCTGGATTGTGATTGGACCTGAAAGCTGTTGGGCGGGGCCTGTGTGGCATACGGCCTCCTTGCTCCCTCCCCCTCTCCCTCCCCCCTGCCTCCCCCTCTCCCTCCCCCTCTCCATGTGGGCTGTGCAGGCAGCAGGCCATGTAGGACACAGGAGGCTGCCAGAGAAATGTTACATGTTTTCACAACACTGACACTGTGTGTGTGTGTGTGTGTGTGTGTGTGTGTGTGTGTGAGGGGGTAAACAGATATTTCCCCCCCTCTCTACATCTCTGTAGTGAGCGCAGACAGACAGACAGAGAAGGAAAGAGAGACAGAGACAGATAAGAGTTAAGACAGCTTAATAAGAGCAGATTTCCAGAGCCACAGCAGAACTCACCCGTGCTGTCTTGGCAGACTCCTGTCCATTCAGATACTCAGTCACCTGGAGGGGGGAGGCCAGGGGGGAGGAGGGAAGATGGCAGAGTTAGGATGGTAACAGGACATGATCCAGGAGGAGGAACTGAACTGTCCTGTCAGAGCAGGTCAGGGAGGGTGCAAACACACACACACACACACACACACACACACACACACAGGTCAGTCAGTGTCCAGATGGACAGGTCACATGGTCACCACCCTGGGCAGGTCTGGTCAGCAGTCTGGTCACCGTGTGCTGAACTAGCCACGACACACAGAGGTCACAGAGGTCACCAGGACACCTGAGATCCTCCAGAGATGAGGGAGGGGCTTCAGGAAGCCTGTCTGCCCCACCTGACTACCTGCCTGCTGGGGCCACAGAGCTGCAAAGCTACACTGAACAAAGGCTTCTGTTAGAAACAAATAACAGCTAACAGCTGGAGTGTTCAACTGCATGTGTGTGTGTGTGTGTGTCCTTGTGTGTGTGTGTGTTCTTGTGTGGGTCAGAGACACTGTGTGAGTGTGACATCAAACTGCCCCAAATCCATGAGACACCCACTAGAGCCAGCACAGAGACACATGTATTAGCCAATGCCAGTTCACCCAGGGAAAGTGGGGAGGAGGTAGAGAGGTAAGGGGGGGAGGAGGGTGGAGGCAGGGAGGTAAAGGGGGAGATAAGGGGGAGTGTGTGGCTGGCTGGATGACCCCACAGAGCACCATATGCCCAGCAGATGCTATGAGAGAGGGGAGAGAGGGGAAGGAGAGAGGAGGGGGGAGGGAGAGAGGAGGGGGGAGGGAGAGAGGGGAGGGAGGGAGGGATATGTGTCTACTGGGTCTTTCTAGCAGTAAATGCTACAGATCAGGTGGCATTTGGTGAAGTGGGTCTTGTTATGCTTATGTGGTGTTCCTGTGGGGCAGTGCGATGAACACAGGTGGTGTGTGTGTGTGTGTGTGTGTGAGGATGGCAGGTGTCTGACAGGGTGTGTGTGAATCTGGTGCGTAGGTGAGCAGCCTTCATGGTGTGAGAATGTGCTGGAGCTGAGCTTTCCAAACAGGGATGTGAACAGGGATGGTGGCACCCAGAATGAGTGTGTGTGGTGTGTGTGAGGGAGTGTGTGGTGTGAGAGGTGTGTGTTGTGGTGGTGTGTGTGTGAGAGGTGTGTGTGTGGTGTGAGAGGTGTGTGTTGTGGAGGTGTGTGTGCGAGAGGTGTGTGTGTGTGTGTGTGTGTGAGGGAGGGAGTGTGGGGGTGATTTGAGAGGTGTGTGTTGTGGTGGTGTGTGTGTGTGTGAGAGGTGTGTGTGTGAGGGAGTGTGGGGGTGATTTGAGAGGTGTGTGTTTTGGTGGTGTGTGTGTGTGAGAGGTGTGTGTGTGTGGTGTGTGTGTGTGAGAGGTGTGTGTGTGTGAGGGAGTGTGGGGGTGATTTGAGAGGTGTGTGTTGTGGTGGTGTGTGTGTGTGAGAGGTGTGTGTGTGTGAGGGAGTGTGGGGGTGATTTGAGAGGTGTGTGTTTTGGTGGTGTGTGTGTGTGTGAGAGGTGTGTGTGTGTGTGTGGTGTGTGTGAGGGAGTGTGGGGGTGATGTGAGAGGTGTGTGTTGTGGTGGTGTGTGTGTGAAAGGTGTGTGTGGTGTGAGAGGTGTGTGTTGTGGTGGTGTGTGTGAGAGGTGTGTGTGTGTGTGGTGTGAGAGGTGTGTGTTGTGGTGGTGTGAGAGGTGTGTGTGTGTGTGGTGTGAGAGGTGTGTGTGTGTGTGGTGTGAGAGGTGTGTGTGTGTGTG
>CM059307.1:6501832-6584332 GCA_030340665.1 Neosalanx taihuensis
TCCTCAGTTTTCTTCTTCCCCTCCATGAAGTCTGGTCTTCTAGACCGGATGCTGTCCTGGTGCCACAGCTGAACAGCAGGGTTGGGGTCAAAGTCTTCTATAGAAGGGCTAGAGAGCTGGACAACCAGTAGGTCACAGAGGGTTGTGGTTGATAGCCGAGACCTCCAGTCACATCCTTTTTGCATCCTTGAAGGACAATTCAAGGCGGTGGGCCATGCAATGAATGCCAAGGACATGGTTCTTGGTGCCCCTCAGCCTGCTAACTACACCTTTACGTGCCCCCGTCATTACAGATGCACCATCTGTGGCACAGGCCACCAGCTTGGACTGCCACTCCTCGCTGACTGTCTTCATGATGGTATCTATGGCTCGAGCTATGCTCTCCCCATCCGCCTTCTCCACATCCTGCATGCCGACAAAGTGGACCTCCACCTTGCCTTGCCTACATATTCTTAAATAAAGTATCTCTTGCTCCAGGACAGCTGAGTCAGTTGACCCATCAGACAGCACGGCAACAAACTGTGTCTCTGACAATTTGCTTTGGAGGGCCTCTCTCTGCACTGCAGCTATGTGTTTTATAAACACCCTGGCCTGCTTTCGGTTGACATAGGTCTTTCCTATGTTTATTCCCTTTCTCTCGTCTAGCCTAGGAAAAAATAATGGAAAGGAATAATGAACAATACTATTTGAATAGTGCAAATGACTGAGGATATCTAAATACAGCTATCTAAGATAATGAAGACAATTTAAGATAATGAACACACGGTTATTATTAAGATAATTAATGTATCTTAGGGCTGGCCCGGGTTAGGGTTAGGGTTAGGGTTGAAACACACTTGAAACACACTTGTTTCGACCAGACTGACAGAAAGCAGATGTTTGCCAACCAAGTGATCAGATCTCTAAGGTTACCCAACATGCTAGTTTTTCGACATGGCAAACTATTGCATTAGGCCTAATATAAAATACAAAATGTACTTACGTGCAGTGCCATTCGAAGTATTGAAATGGCCTTCCCTTTTTGGCAATTGCGTGTGCATTTCGAAACAGTAAAGCCATTCTATCGAGCTGGGCTGTCTTGAGGCTAACGAGCGTCCTCATCGCTGTCGTGTCTTCGGGCGCTTGCTTTCCTTTGGCAATTTTCACAACGTGAAGGTGACTTTTTGAGGACTCGTGGTCCTTCACGGCTTCCAATTTTAAGTTTTGTGTCCCACTCACAAAACTATTAGACCTGTGGCCATCCGAAGCATGTTTACGGCATAGAGCACAGAACTTTGTCTGGCTCGTCCCGTCAAACACCAGCCATTCACGGTGTTGTCCACTGTCTGATGTTCGCCATCTCTCATTAAAACAACGCTTCTTTTTGGCGTTGACATCCGCCACCTGTACCTGGCCTACACTTTCCTCGGCTATTCTCTTTCCTCCGGTGAGGAAACGCAACATTGCTTTCTGTAATAGTTATTTCTTTATATGTCTTTTTATGTCGTAGCCTAGCGTACTATAATGAATGTTGATACCGGCTTTTTATCTCTATGGTTACCGGCCCGGATGTTGACAGTCGCAGTTCAGCAAAAGAGGCGTAGAAGAAGGGGGCCGGATGTTGACAGTAATGGTTGTGGAACTGTGCAGCGCCGTATGACAAATGTATTCACCTTATTAAATATGTAAATTTGATCGGACCTGACTGGAAAGTATTACCCGACACAGTGGCGGGTGAAGTGACACAATTCACCCGCCACCATACAAATCCACCCGCAAATGGCGTGTGGCGGGTGTTAATTTCCATCCTTGACACAGACACACACACACACAGACACACACACACACAGACACACACACACACACAGACACACACACACACACAGACACACACACACACAGACACACACACACACAGACACACACACACACACTTCACCACAGTGACTTCCATCTGTCCTCACAGCCATCTGTAAGCTCGGATGTCCGAGGAGAGGAAGACAAGAGAGGAGGAGGAGAGAGGAGGAGGAGGAGAGGAGGAGGAGGAGAGAGGAGAAGAGAGGAGGAGAGAGGAGGAGAGAGGAGAGGAGGAGGAGAGAGGAAGAGGCGAGAGGAGGAGAGGAGGAGGAGAGAGGAAGAGGCGAGAGGAGGAGAGAGGAGGAGAGAGGAGGAGGGAGGAGAGAGGAGGAGGCGAGAGGAGGAGAGAGGAGGAGGCGAGAGGAGGAGAGGAGGCGAGAGGAGAGGAGGAGAGAGGAGAGAGGAGGAGGCGAGAGGAGAGGAGGAGGAGAGAGGAGGAGGCAAGAGGAGAGGAGGAGGAGAGAGGAGGAGGCGAGAGGATGAGAGGAGGAGGCGAGAGGATGAGAGGAGGAGGCGAGAGGAGAGGAGGAGGCGAGAGGAGAGGAGGAGGCGAGAGGAGGAGAGAGGAGGAGGTGAGAGGATGAGAGGAGGAGGAGGCGAGAGGAGAGGAGGAGGCGAGAGGAGGAGACAAGTGGAGGCGAGAGGAGGAGGCAAGAGGAGAGGAGGAGGAGAGAGGAGGAGGCAAGAGGAGAGGAGGAGGAGAGAGGAGGGAGGCGAGAGGATGAGAGGAGGAGGCGAGAGGATGAGAGGAGGAGGCGAGAGGAGAGGAGGAGGCGAGAGGAGAGGAGGAGGCGAGAGGAGGAGGTGAGGATGAGAGGAGGAGGAGGCGAGAGGAGAGGAGGAGGCGAGAGGAGGAGACAAGTGGAGGCGAGAGGAGGAGGCGAGGAGGAGGAGAGAGGAGAGGAGGAGGCGAGAGGAGGAGAGAGGAGAGGAGGAGGTGAGAGGAGGAGAGAGGAGGAGGCGAGAGGAGGAGGAGAGAGGAGAGGAGGAGGCGAAAGGAGGAGAGAGGAGGAGGCGAGAGGAGGAGAGAGGAGAGGAGGAGGCGAGAGGAGGAGGAGAGAGGAGAGGGAGGCGGCGAGAGGAGGAGGAGAGAGGAGAGGAGGCGGCGAGAGGAGGAGAAGAGGAGGAGGAAGAGAGGAGCGTTGTGTCCCAGGGCAGTGTCAGGGTCTAGCCTGGACACTGTGTGTGTGTGGAGGTTAGTGAGTGTGTGTTAGTGTGTGTGTTAGTGAGTGTGTGTTAGTGAGTGTGTGTTAGTGTGTGTGTTAGTGTGTGTGTGTTAGTGTGTGTGGTAGTGTGTGTGTGTTAGTGTGTGTGTGTTAGTGAGTGTGTGTTAGTGTGTGTGTGTGTTAGAGTGTGTGTGTTAGTGTGTGTGTGTGTACACACCATTCTCCGTCGCTGAACTTGGCGATGCAGTAGTCTCCTCGGCGGGGGGCGTAGGACCCTTCCACTGGGGGCTGAGCTGCCACCTCGGCCCTCATGCTCTCCATCAGACCCTCCAGCTGGGCTCCTGAGGAGGAGGAGGAGGAGAGCGGTTAGAGGGGGACGAAGAGGAGGGGGGAGAGGGGAGGGGTGACGGGGAGAGAGAGAAAGGAGGAAGGGAGAAGTGGGAGGGAGAGTAATGGGAGGGAGGGAGGGAGGGAGGGAGAGGAATGGGAGGGAGGGAGGGGGGGAGGGAGGGGAATGGGAGGGAGGGAGGGGGGAGGGAGGAGGAGGGAGAAAAACTCTGGTGGACCAGAAGTCTTTATCAGCTATGGTCCCCTAGCTTGAGCTAGACTAGCTAGCTGCTAGGATACTCTGCAGGACTAGAGGGTAACTATCCCCAGATACCCTGCAGGACTAGAGGGTAACTATCCCCAGATACTCTGCAGGACTAGAGGGTAACTATCCCCAGATACTCTGCAGGACTAGAGGGTAACCATCCCCAGATACTCTGCAGGACTAGAGGGTAACTATCCCCAGATACTCTGCAGGACTAGAGGGTAACTATCCCCAGATACTCTGCAGGACTAGAGGGTAACCATCCTCAGATACTCTGCAGGACTAGAGGGTAACCATCCCCAGATACTCTGCAGGACTAGAGGGTAACTATCCTCAGATACTCTGCAGGACTAGAGGGTAACTATCCCCAGATACTCTGCAGGACTAGAGGGTAACTATCCCCAGATACTCTGCAGGACTAGAGGGTAACCATCCCCAGATACTCTGCAGGACTAGAGGGTAACTATCCCCAGATACTCTGCAGGACTAGAGGGTAACTATCCCCAGATACTCTGCAGGACTAGAGAGTAACTATCCCCAGATACTCTGCAGGACTACAGGGTAACCATCCCCAGATACTCTGCAGGACTAGAGGGTAACCATCCCCAGATACTCTGCAGGACTAGAGGGTAACTATCCCCAGATACTCTGCAGGACTAGAGGGTAACTATCCCCAGATACTCTGCAGGACTAGAGGGTAACCATCCCCAGATACTCTGCAGGACTAGAGGGTAACTATCCCCAGATAGTCACTGGGATACAGCCCAGATGTTTTGGACATGGCATGCAGAAGTGACATTAAGCAGTTCTCAAAATGGTTCCTCTAAATGTGGATGGAGAGGGTTACTTTGATAGAAAGAGTGAGAGGTTGTTTAATTCTTGAATCAGAGAATGATGAGGAATCTGTGGCACTATAAAGTTTATGCTTTATAGTGTGCCTCTTGCTTTCTATATTATGTTGATTATTAAGTCAACATGAAACAGACTGTGATGTGTGTGTGGTGTGTGTGGTGTGTGTGGTGTGTGTGTCAAGTTTGTTGTCATTGCTGTAAACCAGGTTTTGGTCTTTGCATATGGTACTGTAGGTGCGTGTCATTTTGTGCTTCCATAATAATTTCACTAAACACTATCAAATGCTAACGATAAGTACAGCTATTGAACAGCAGTCGACTGCTGACTGATAAGAATCAAACCGGATCTAAACAAGACGCTCGCTCTTGCAGATATAGGGTGAAGGGCGCATGCACACGGCCCTGTAGCTGAAGAGGAGGTGCTCGGTTTGTTGTGTCAAGCCAAGGGGCGGCGGAGGACAGGCGGACATCTGCTGACGTAGTTATCTGCCATGCTTACCTCACTAAATGCGTCGTGTGTGTGTGTGTGTGTGTGTCTGTGTGGGGGAAACGTAGTCATATCTCCGTCTTTTCTAAACCCTTTCTGGCTGTGGCCCAAATGTCCGTGCTGTGGGCTATATTTTATAACGGCATCCTATTTTAATGGTTGTATTTGCTACTTTGGTATCTCCCCCGTTCGTGAATTAGCGTTAAAATATATATGTTTGATATGAAATGGGTTTAAACAAGGCCCGTGACTGTAAGATTTGACGATCAATCTGTAAGGCCTTGATTGACTGTGCTTGAAGTTACGTATAGGGCGGAGACACCTGGAGAAGAATAGTTTTAATTTAAATGTAACTGACCAATGGCGTAAGATAATTCATGTACAGTGTGTGCAGGTTTTTTGTCAGTCTGTCCATGTCCATCATGTCTGTCTATGGTGCTGAATGTCGTGTTAAAGAAAGGTGCTGTCCATGGTGCTGAATGTCGTGTTAAAGAGAGGCGCTGTCCATTGTGCTGAATGCCATGTTAAAGAGGGGTGCTGTCCATGGCGCTGAACGTCACGTTTAAGAGGGGTGCTGTCCATGGTGCTGAATGTCATGTTAAAGAGAGGCGCTGTCCATGGTCCTGAACACAGGTGAACACCCTCTTCTACTGACACACCCAATTTGGGAGTGAAAGACCATTGGTCTGCTGTCAATTAAGATGAGTTATTTTAAAGACATCTTTTCTCAAATATTCCCAACCCTTTCTGTCTGTCCTCCTCGCCCTTTCTGTCGCTATGTCTTTCTCTTTATGTGTTTTCCTGTCTCTCTTTCCCCCTCTTGGGTAGACAATGTGTAGATTAGTTGACTAGCACTTGTTGCTATAACACATGCCTATCGGATAGGACTATCAGTTTTCTGTTTTGTGTGTGTGTGTTTTGTTCTCTCTCTCTCTCTCTCTCTCTCTCTCTCTCTCTCTCTCTCTCTCTCTGTGTGTGTGTGAACCCACATAGAACGGACTTCTCTACTCCACGCGCACGACTGCCCCCCCCCACCCCAGCCATGAAAAGTACAGCATCCATGCAAACGACAAACGATAA
This sequence comes from Neosalanx taihuensis, assembly GCA_030340665.1. Lineage (NCBI taxonomy): Eukaryota > Metazoa > Chordata > Actinopteri > Osmeriformes > Salangidae > Neosalanx > Neosalanx taihuensis. Next base: position 6,507,845 of record CM059307.1, read on the forward strand.
CAAGCTTATACTCGCAATACTTGATTAAAATAAACATATGCATCGTCATGAATAAACTAATAATGCAAATGCTGTTCAAATTTTATTATTAGCGCTAAGGATGGGCAGTTTATTTGATGAAATATCTTGAAATGTCTGAATTCCAATCAATGATCTAATGAATAAGCATTGCAACAAATCTAATTATCCAGTTTATGCTCAAAGGATATAGAATATGCTGTGGATATGAATTAGAAAATGCAATGGAAATGTAAACGGTCAACATTCAGGATTTGTCCTTATTTCTTTCATCTCGTGCAAGTCTTATCAACTAGATTCGAGTTGGATACAGAATGATTTGGTTTCTTCATCTGTTGACATCGTCCCCGCCTGAGACATAAAACTGATCAACACCGACCAGAAGCGACAGCATCAAACACGAAAAAATATCAATGACTCTATGTCTGCCCAGAAAAAAGGACACAACACGAAAAACAAAACACACGCATTCCGTTTTCTAAATTAAATAATTGAGTAAATACGTTGGACTTACCCTGTAATCACCGATCTGGTGAACTGTGCATTCCTCATCCTCGAGTCTCTTTCTTATTGCATGATCCCAGGGAATTTCAATACCCCCAGTTGATATGCATTATTGTTTATTTTCTTCTTCGATTTTTGATTGGCAGTCGTTAAACCCCCAAAGGTTCTATACGTTTCTTCTGTTGTTTTAAATTATCTTTTTCATTTCATCTAATCCATTTTGTTCCTTTCCTGCGTTTCTGGAAAATACTGCAAAATCTAATGGAAGCGCTCAATTCCTCTAGTCTTCTGGTGACCTGCATTGACGTCATTGCGTCATTAGGTTTCCCCTGGAAACACAGGAGCTCCAAAAATAGTAACACATTAATTCAGCTCGAGCTGGGGTTGGCGCAAGCGACTATTTGTATCAATCCATAATCTTTCTGATCCCCCCTCTCTGTCCCTTTCAATGGGCCCTAACACTCGTGCGTTCTGCACATGGACAGCAAACGGCAGAAAAAAAAACAGAAAAAAAAAGATATTTTGTTATCAAAGAAGACAGAGCGCGAGGGACCGGGTGGGTTTTTGGCAGATTTTTATTCCTGCCTGCAATATAAAAAGGCTCGCGGAGGAGAAACAGCGCCACGGGGATAAAAATAGAAAGTGCCGCGAGCTCATCTGTTTGCCACTGGGCTCGTGAGGCAGTGCGCCACGCGACGTGGAATTCCGTCGTTTTAGCTGCTAATAACGGACTTTTAAAAGATTATTATAGCCACACCTTTGGTGTCATATTGACCCGAGAAGGGTGATTTTTTTTACTATCAAACTACTGTGAATAAGTAAAAAAAATGGACATGATTCTGAGATGTGAGTTGTGCCACAACAACCTTTATCCCAAACAGATCAATCCTTTCATCAAACTTTTCCGTTTAATTCATGACAAATTATCGTGACAAATTCCGTGTTTAAGTTCCACATTAAATGCTTTCAAATTCAGTTAAATGAACATAAAACATGTATTGCATGTATTAACATTAACATACGCCCATAAAGATCTAAAGGTCTGAAAAAGCATTCATTCATTCACTCCCTCATCCCATTCACAGCCTAATCATTCACCGGCCTCTGTACACCCATTCATATATCCAGTGGTGACGCAAATCCCCTCTTAATCTCTTTAGCTGCATCTGTTATGCGCCATCTTCTCCCCTCCCCCCTTATATACGCAACATTCAGTAACAATGTAGAGATCAAATGACACGCGCCGTAGCCCTACTGTAGCCTTAATGTCTCCCCGGCTCACGTGCATGCATGCATTCACGCGCCAATTCATGTGCCTAGTGAAACGCAGGTGTTTTTGCACGTGAGCTCAGGGCTCCCTTCCCACCTCATGTGGTTATCCCAAGATGCGCGCGGAACTCCCGCCTTCCACTTCAGTACAAAGACTTTAGATGAACTATAGGTTTGGTTAAATGTTATCAATTCAAAAAATGGTAGGCTAATGAATAAACTCGGTCTAAGGGATCTAGAAGGACCCTTCGCTTAGTTTCATTTGAAGGTTTTAGTTCATCTGTAGCCTTAAAGCGGTATTAAGAGACAAGGACGTTGTATTTATAATCGTGTAGCTGCTTTGACTTCATCCAGAATCACACCTTTTTGGATATGTCATAAAAAAAATCTAAAACATCACACGTCATTTCACGTTAAAGTCCTTGAAGCGTCAGAATGAACTCAACTGTACTCGACCAAAACGATCAAGGAAATGACGTAAAATACATATGACGTCATACAGATGAGAAACAGGGAGGACTGAAAATCAAGGGTTTAGGATCCACAAAAGACCAAACATATGATAAACGTTTTAATGTTCTAAAAGTTTAAATAAAATAAACACAGTTGTCTTTGTCTTTGAATACTGTTGACGGCGGAATCGTGTTTTAATAATTTAGGGTTAGTTTTGATCTCTGCTAAGATGACATGACCTACTTATTTGAACTGAATCGCTGTGTCAACTGGGTAATAATAGTTGCTACTATTTGTACGTTTGTACATTATACATGTCCAGAGAAAATACTAGTGTGTTGTCTTGTTTTTCTGTTGACTTTGTGAGAAGTAGGCCAACATTTACTAACTTGCTAGACACATGTGTTTCTTTTGATGTATTTAATTTTTTTTTCGATACACTAGTTGAATATTAACCACACACAAACCTTCAGATACACTTCTGAAAATACACAGTAAAAAAAACAAAAAAAAAACACACACACACATCTAGCAAACCCTGTTTACAGTCATAATGACATACTGGACACACACACGCTACATAGGCTTGCTTGACACACACACACATGCACACACACACATGCACACACACACATGCACACACACACACATGCACACTCAATGTCACCCCTGGTTTAGATTGAACATGTAACTACTTAGAGATGAAATCACCAGTTGGTTGAATGCAATTTATATCACCTCAGTCCATTACCTTAGTCAATATCTAATCTCTCTCTCTTTTTATCCCAATGTTTATATTGATCCTAGATGCATGTTTTTACCAGGCTTGCAGTGGTGAGGAGTCTTCAGGATAAGTGTGTGTGTGTGTGTGTGTGTGTGTGTGATTCAGATCAGACAGTGTAGGGCAGAAACATGAAACGCTTTTTAACTTTTTAACTGACGCCATCTACTGGCTGAAAGGCTGAACTGCACTTGGTCTCTCCTTATCCTAGGGCGCTTGAACGTTGGGCTGGGTTTCAATAGTCTAAAGCGGTTTCTTTCCTTGGTTCCTCCTTTCATTATAATAATAATAATAAATAAGGAAGAAGACCTACATGAAGACCTATTCTACTGTACCTATTTACTGAGCAGTAATGACAATGACAGATTAATTAGATTAACTAAAACCTTAGTCGTTGACAGTTTTTACTTCTTTAAACGGGCTAATAACTTTTAATCTTTCAAAATAATTAAACCGCTATAGTTTGTAAGCTTTCAGTAGACATTCAGTATTCAGACACACAACGCAGTACAAATTGCAAGTGCAAAAATAATTCAGAATTGGTTCCAGCAAAAACACACAAGAAAATAATTAGAATAGTATGCAAATGAATTTGCAAACAGTTCAGCATGCTTAGACAAACAGAGTTGTGTCTGTATGTTCTTATCACACATTAACACAAAGATTCACGACACTTCAACAACACACTATCCTGTCGGCTGTTTAGTGTCCTTGGAAGCCTTTCATCTGGCACACATTTAAATTCCAAGGACACTAAACAGCCGACAGGATAGTGTGTTGTTGAAGTGTCGTGAATCTTTGTGTTAATGTGTGATAAGAACATACAGACACAACTCTGTTTGTCTAAGCATGCTGAACTGTTTGCAAATTCATTTGCATACTATTCTAATTATTTTCTTGTGTGTTTTTGCTGGAACCAATTCTGAATTATTTTTGCACTTGCAATTTGTACTGCGTTGTGTGTCTGAATACTGAATGTCTACTGAAAGCTTACAAACTATAGCGGTTTAATTATTTTGAAAGATTAAAAGTTATTAGCCCGTTTAAAGAAGTAAAAACTGTCAACGACTAAGGTTTTAGTTAATCTAATTAATCTGTCATTGTCATTACTGCTCAGTAAATAGGTACAGTAGAATAGGTCTTCATGTAGGTCTTCTTCCTTATTTATTATTATTATTATTATGAAAGGAGGAACCAAGGAAAGAAACCGCTTTAGACTATTGAAACCCAGCCCAACGTTCAAGCGCCCTAGGATAAGGAGAGACCAAGTGCAGTTCAGCCTTTCAGCCAGTAGATGGCGTCAGTTAAAAAGTTAAAAAGCGTTTCATGTTTCTGCCCTACACTGTCTGATCTGAATCACACACACACACACACGCACACACACACACTTATCCTGAAGACTCCTCACCACTGCAAGCCTGGTAAAAACATGCATCTAGGATCAATATAAACATTGGGATAAAAAGAGAGAGAGATTAGATATTGACTAAGGTAATGGACTGAGGTGATATAAATTGCATTCAACCAACTGGTGATTTCATCTCTAAGTAGTTACATGTTCAATCTAAACCAGGGGTGACATTGAGTGTGCATGTGTGTGTGTGTGCATGTGTGTGTGTGCATGTGTGTGTGTGCATGTGTGTGTGTGTCAAGCAAGCCTATGTAGCGTGTGTGTGTCCAGTATGTCATTATGACTGTAAACAGGGTTTGCTAGATGTGTGTGTGTGTTTTTTTTTTTGTTTTTTTTTACTGTGTATTTTCAGAAGTGTATCTGAAGGTTTGTGTGTGGTTAATATTCAACTAGTGTATCGAAAAAAAAATTAAATACATCAAAAGAAACACATGTGTCTAGCAAGTTAGTAAATGTTGGCCTACTTCTCACAAAGTCAACAGAAAAACAAGACAACACACTAGTATTTTCTCTGGACATGTATAATGTACAAACGTACAAATAGTAGCAACTATTATTACCCAGTTGACACAGCGATTCAGTTCAAATAAGTAGGTCATGTCATCTTAGCAGAGATCAAAACTAACCCTAAATTATTAAAACACGATTCCGCCGTCAACAGTATTCAAAGACAAAGACAACTGTGTTTATTTTATTTAAACTTTTAGAACATTAAAACGTTTATCATATATTTGGTCTTTTGTGGATCCTAAACCCTTGATTTTCAGTCCTCCCTGTTTCTCATCTGTATGACGTCATATGTATTTTACGTCATTTCCTTGATCGTTTTGGTCGAGTACAGTTGAGTTCATTCTGACGCTTCAAGGACTTTAACGTGAAATGACGTGTGATGTTTTAGATTTTTTTTATGACATATCCAAAAAGGTGTGATTCTGGATGAAGTCAAAGCAGCTACACGATTATAAATACAACATCCTTGTCTCTTAATACCGCTTTAAGGCTACAGATGAACTAAAACCTTCAAATGAAACTAAGCGAAGGGTCCTTCTAGATCCCTTAGACCGAGTTTATTCATTAGCCTACCATTTTTTGAATTGATAACATTTAACCAAACCTATAGTTCATCTAAAGTCTTTGTACTGAAGTGGAAGGCGGGAGTTCCGCGCGCATCTTGGGATAACCACATGAGGTGGGAAGGGAGCCCTGAGCTCACGTGCAAAAACACCTGCGTTTCACTAGGCACATGAATTGGCGCGTGAATGCATGCATGCACGTGAGCCGGGGAGACATTAAGGCTACAGTAGGGCTACGGCGCGTGTCATTTGATCTCTACATTGTTACTGAATGTTGCGTATATAAGGGGGGGGAGGGGAGAAGATGGCGCATAACAGATGCAGCTAAAGAGATTAAGAGGGGATTTGCGTCACCACTGGATATATGAATGGGTGTACAGAGGCCGGTGAATGATAAGGCTGTGAATGGGATGAGGGAGTGAATGAATGAATGCTTTTTCAGACCTTTAGATCTTTATGGGCGTATGTTAATGTTAATACATGCAATACATGTTTTATGTTCATTTAACTGAATTTGAAAGCATTTAATGTGGAACTTAAACACGGAATTTGTCACGATAATTTGTCATGAATTAAACGGAAAAGTTTGATGAAAGGATTGATCTGTTTGGGATAAAGGTTGTTGTGGCACAACTCACATCTCAGAATCATGTCCATTTTTTTTACTTATTCACAGTAGTTTGATAGTAAAAAAAATCACCCTTCTCGGGTCAATATGACACCAAAGGTGTGGCTATAATAATCTTTTAAAAGTCCGTTATTAGCAGCTAAAACGACGGAATTCCACGTCGCGTGGCGCACTGCCTCACGAGCCCAGTGGCAAACAGATGAGCTCGCGGCACTTTCTATTTTTATCCCCGTGGCGCTGTTTCTCCTCCGCGAGCCTTTTTATATTGCAGGCAGGAATAAAAATCTGCCAAAAACCCACCCGGTCCCTCGCGCTCTGTCTTCTTTGATAACAAAATATCTTTTTTTTTCTGTTTTTTTTTCTGCCGTTTGCTGTCCATGTGCAGAACGCACGAGTGTTAGGGCCCATTGAAAGGGACAGAGAGGGGGGGATCAGAAAGATTATGGATTGATACAAATAGTCGCTCGCGCCAACCCCAGCTCGAGCTGAATTAATGTGTTACTATTTTTGGAGCTCCTGTGTTTCCAGGGGAAACCTAATGACGCAATGACGTCAATGCAGGTCACCAGAAGACTAGAGGAATTGAGCGCTTCCATTAGATTTTGCAGTATTTTCCAGAAACGCAGGAAAGGAACAAAATGGATTAGATGAAATGAAAAAGATAATTTAAAACAACAGAAGAAACGTATAGAACCTTTGGGGGTTTAACGACTGCCAATCAAAAATCGAAGAAGAAAATAAACAATAATGCATATCAACTGGGGGTATTGAAATTCCCTGGGATCATGCAATAAGAAAGAGACTCGAGGATGAGGAATGCACAGTTCACCAGATCGGTGATTACAGGGTAAGTCCAACGTATTTACTCAATTATTTAATTTAGAAAACGGAATGCGTGCGTTTTGTTTTTCGTGTTGTGTCCTTTTTTCTGGGCAGACATAGAGTCATTGATATTTTTTCGTGTTTGATGCTGTCGCTTCTGGTCGGTGTTGATCAGTTTTATGTCTCAGGCGGGGACGATGTCAACAGATGAAGAAACCAAATCATTCTGTATCCAACTCGAATCTAGTTGATAAGACTTGCACGAGATGAAAGAAATAAGGACAAATCCTGAATGTTGACCGTTTACATTTCCATTGCATTTTCTAATTCATATCCACAGCATATTCTATATCCTTTGAGCATAAACTGGATAATTAGATTTGTTGCAATGCTTATTCATTAGATCATTGATTGGAATTCAGACATTTCAAGATATTTCATCAAATAAACTGCCCATCCTTAGCGCTAATAATAAAATTTGAACAGCATTTGCATTATTAGTTTATTCATGACGATGCATATGTTTATTTTAATCAAGTATTGCGAGTATAAGCTTGTTATCGTTTGTCGTTTGCATGGATGCTGTACTTTTCATGGCTGGGGTGGGGGGGGGGCAGTCGTGCGCGTGGAGTAGAGAAGTCCGTTCTATGTGGGTTCACACACACACACAGAGAGAGAGAGAGAGAGAGAGAGAGAGAGAGAGAGAGAGAGAGAGAAACAAAACACACACACACAAAACAGAAAACTGATAGTCCTATCCGATAGGCATGTGTTATAGCAACAAGTGCTAGTCAACTAATCTACACATTGTCTACCCAAGAGGGGGGAAAGAGAGACAGGAAAACACATAAAGAGAAAGACATAGCGACAGAAAGGGCGAGGAGGACAGACAGAAAGGGTTGGGAATATTTGAGAAAAGATGTCTTTAAAATAACTCATCTTAATTGACAGCAGACCAATGGTCTTTCACTCCCAAATTGGGTGTGTCAGTAGAAGAGGGTGTTCACCTGTGTTCAGGACCATGGACAGCGCCTCTCTTTAACATGACATTCAGCACCATGGACAGCACCCCTCTTAAACGTGACGTTCAGCGCCATGGACAGCACCCCTCTTTAACATGGCATTCAGCACAATGGACAGCGCCTCTCTTTAACACGACATTCAGCACCATGGACAGCACCTTTCTTTAACACGACATTCAGCACCATAGACAGACATGATGGACATGGACAGACTGACAAAAAACCTGCACACACTGTACATGAATTATCTTACGCCATTGGTCAGTTACATTTAAATTAAAACTATTCTTCTCCAGGTGTCTCCGCCCTATACGTAACTTCAAGCACAGTCAATCAAGGCCTTACAGATTGATCGTCAAATCTTACAGTCACGGGCCTTGTTTAAACCCATTTCATATCAAACATATATATTTTAACGCTAATTCACGAACGGGGGAGATACCAAAGTAGCAAATACAACCATTAAAATAGGATGCCGTTATAAAATATAGCCCACAGCACGGACATTTGGGCCACAGCCAGAAAGGGTTTAGAAAAGACGGAGATATGACTACGTTTCCCCCACACAGACACACACACACACACACACACACGACGCATTTAGTGAGGTAAGCATGGCAGATAACTACGTCAGCAGATGTCCGTCTGTCCTCCGCCGCCCCTTGGCTTGACGCAACAAACCGAGCACCTCCTCTTCAGCTACAGGGCCGTGTGCATGCGCCCTTCACCCTATATCTGCAAGAGCGAGCGTCTTGTTTAGATCCGGTTTGATTCTTATCAGTCAGCAGTCGACTGCTGTTCAATAGCTGTACTTATCGTTAGCATTTGATAGTGTTTAGTGAAATTATTATGGAAGCACAAAATGACACGCACCTACAGTACCATATGCAAAGACCAAAACCTGGTTTACAGCAATGACAACAAACTTGACACACACACCACACACACCACACACACCACACACACATCACAGTCTGTTTCATGTTGACTTAATAATCAACATAATATAGAAAGCAAGAGGCACACTATAAAGCATAAACTTTATAGTGCCACAGATTCCTCATCATTCTCTGATTCAAGAATTAAACAACCTCTCACTCTTTCTATAAAAGTAACCCTCTCCATCCACATTTAGAGGAACCATTTTGAGAACTGCTTAATGTCACTTCTGCATGCCATGTCCAAAACATCTGGGCTGTATCCCAGTGACTATCTGGGGATAGTTACCCTCTAGTCCTGCAGAGTATCTGGGGATGGTTACCCTCTAGTCCTGCAGAGTATCTGGGGATAGTTACCCTCTAGTCCTGCAGAGTATCTGGGGATAGTTACCCTCTAGTCCTGCAGAGTATCTGGGGATGGTTACCCTCTAGTCCTGCAGAGTATCTGGGGATGGTTACCCTGTAGTCCTGCAGAGTATCTGGGGATAGTTACTCTCTAGTCCTGCAGAGTATCTGGGGATAGTTACCCTCTAGTCCTGCAGAGTATCTGGGGATAGTTACCCTCTAGTCCTGCAGAGTATCTGGGGATGGTTACCCTCTAGTCCTGCAGAGTATCTGGGGATAGTTACCCTCTAGTCCTGCAGAGTATCTGGGGATAGTTACCCTCTAGTCCTGCAGAGTATCTGAGGATAGTTACCCTCTAGTCCTGCAGAGTATCTGGGGATGGTTACCCTCTAGTCCTGCAGAGTATCTGAGGATGGTTACCCTCTAGTCCTGCAGAGTATCTGGGGATAGTTACCCTCTAGTCCTGCAGAGTATCTGGGGATAGTTACCCTCTAGTCCTGCAGAGTATCTGGGGATGGTTACCCTCTAGTCCTGCAGAGTATCTGGGGATAGTTACCCTCTAGTCCTGCAGAGTATCTGGGGATAGTTACCCTCTAGTCCTGCAGGGTATCTGGGGATAGTTACCCTCTAGTCCTGCAGAGTATCTGGGGATAGTTACCCTCTAGTCCTGCAGAGTATCTGGGGATAGTTACCCTCTAGTCCTGCAGAGTATCTGGGGATAGTTACCTTCTAGTCCTGCAGAGTATCTGGGGATAGTTACCCTCTAGTCCTGCAGAGTATATGGGGATAGTTACCCCTCAGTCCTGCAGAGTATCTGGGGATAGTTACCCTCTAGTCCTGCAGAGTATCTGGGGATAGTTACCCTCTAGTCCTGCAGAGTATCTGAGGATAGTTACCCTCTAGTCCTGCAGAGTATCTGGGGATAGTTACCCTCTAGTCCTGCAGAGTATCTGGGGATAGTTACCCTCTAGTCCTGCAGAGTATCTGGGGATAGTTACCCTCTAGTCCTGCAGAGTATCTGGGGATAGTTACCCCTCAGTCCTGCAGAGTATCTGGGGATAGTTACCCTCTAGTCCTGCAGAGTATCTGGGGATAGTTACCCTCTAGTCCTGCAGAGTATCTGGGGATAGTTACCCTCTAGTCCTGCAGAGTATATGGGGATAGTTACCCTCTAGTCCTGCAGAGTATCTGGGGATAGTTACCCTCTAGTCCTGCAGAGTATCTGGGGATAGTTACCCCTCAGTCCTGCAGAGTATCTGGGGATAGTTACCCTCTAGTCCTGCAGAGTATCTGGGGATAGTTACCCTCTAGTCCTGCAGAGTATCTGGGGATAGTTACCCTCTAGTCCTGCAGAGTATCTGGGGATAGTTACCCTCTAGTCCTGCAGAGTATCTGGGGATAGTTACCCTCTAGTCCTGCAGAGTATCTGGGGATAGTTACCCTCTAGTCCTGCAGAGTATCTGGGGATAGTTACCCTCTAGTCCTGCAGAGTATATGGGGATAGTTACCCTCTAGTCCTGCAGAGTATCTGGGGATAGTTACCCTCTAGTCCTTTCTCTCTCCCTCTCTCTCTCTCCCTCCCTCTTTCTCCCCCTCTTTCTCCCCCTCTCTCTCTCCTTTCCTGTCTGTCTCTGTCCAAAAAACATCGGATCGGATCTGAAATATTGTGTTTGTCGGTGGAGTTGCCATCCTCCATCTTGTCTGTGAAAGCACAGCAGGGCTTTAAAAGCGTTCTGTTGAACATGACGTGTTAAAGCACAACAGGTAAAGAGGCAAGACAGCAGCCATGTGAATCAACGCATCTCCTGAACATCCCCTGAAGATCACATCTCCTGAACATCCCCTGAAGATCACATCTCCTGAACATCCCCTGAACATCTCCTGAACATCCCCTGAACATCCCCTGAAAAACTCATTTTTTTCTCAAAATCATTTGGCACAGCCGGGAATCGAACCAGCAATGTTCTGATTACTCTGACTCCCCTGAACACCTCCTGACCATCTCCTGTCTTCGACAGATGTCTCCCCACCGGGTCAAAGCCTGTCCTCCTTCTGGTCCACTTCCTGTCCTCCTTCTGGTCCACTTCCTGTCCTCTGCTGGTCTTTTTGCGGTCTGGGCTTGCTGTTCCTAAGGCAGTAGCCAGGAAGCCCTTACCCCAAAAAGGATCGGCAGGGGACCCAAACATCTGTCCACCAGAGCCAGGGAGAAGCTGTCTACCGGGGAGGAGCTGTCCTTCAGACCCAGGGAGGAGCTGTCCACCAGGGCCAGGGAGGAGCTGTCCACCAGGGCCAAGTAGGAGCTGTCCTCCAGGGCCAGGGAGGAGCTGTCCTCCAGGGCCAAGCTGTCCTTCAGCCCGTTTCCACACCCAGAATGATGAGTTTTAGGGTTAAAGACAGGATGCTGCTTGTTTCCCACCTGTCATGGTTGATGTTTGTCAGACAGGATTGTGTCGCTGATTGTTTATTTGGGTGTGGCTTCAGATGAAGGATGACAATGTTTTTTTAAGTGATTTTGAAGGGCTGTGCTGTGTGATATGCAGCGATTGTGAGACAGAGACTGGAAAGAAAAACTAAGAGAAAACACTAACAGGAGAAAGTAGCAAATCACAAAGTAAAGTTCTAAGTAGAAGCTTTCAACCATGGTCGATCGTATCATGAATCCTCCCTAAAGTGCAAACACGTCTGGACAGACACATCATGAAGTCACCATCTATCCACACAGGCTGATGTAACTGTGGGTGATGCCCAGCAGAAAGCAGCACCTGTTCTCCATGATGCTGCGGTTAGACCCTCCTTCCCAGAGCTGTGATTCAGCAGCGCTGGAAACCCCAACTCAGAAAGAGGAGACTGTGTAGAACGTAGAGCTGTAGGGAACTGGAAGCGTCGCCTCGGTGACGTGTGTGACTTACGTAAGCCTGGTAATCATCCAGGTCCGTGTGCATTCACAGTCTGGTTAGTGTACGTCTACACCTCTGGCTCTTCCAGTCTCTCTCCCCCTCTCTCTCTCTCCCCCTCTCTCCCCCTCTCTCTCTCCCCCTCTCTGGGACACCAGCTGAAAGCTGCTGCTGCTGCTCTGGTTCAAACCATGTGACATTTCACTGCCCAGGGCATCGCTCTGTCTCCCTCACCCTCTCTCTCTCTTCTTCTTGCCTCCTTTCTCCCTCTCTTTCTCCCTCTCTCTCCCTCTCCCTCCCTCTCTCCCTCTCTCCCTCTCCCTTCCCATGCTCTCTCCCTCTCTCCATCTCTTTCCCATGCTCTCTCCCTCTCTCCCTCTCTTTCCCATGCTCTCTCCCTCTCTCCCTCTCTTTCCCATGCTCTCTCCCTCTCTCCCTCTCTTTCCCATGCTCTCTCCCTCTCTTTCCCATGCTCTCTCCCTCTCTCTCCCACTCCCGCCAGTCTATTATTCCACCTCCTTGTTCTTCTTACTTACTGACCTCTCTTTCTTTGCTCCATGCCCTGACAGCCCCTCTCTCTCTCTCTCTCAGCCTCACTCTCTCAGCCTCACTCTCTCAGCCTCACTCTCTCAGCCTCACTCTCTCAGCCTCACTCTCTCAGCCTCACACACTCTCAGCCTCACACACTCTCAGCCTCACACTCTCAGTCTATGTCCCCCACAGCCTCATCATCCTCTGTGAGACGCTCTAACTGTGACCCACAGAAAACACCAGCAAAGCTACAACATTCAGTCACTCACCAAGTCCAGCAAAGTTAAATCACTGTTTAGCTGCAGATCACGAAGATGCATATCTAACAGATCTGAGGTCAGCCAGTATCACACCCCTCTCCCTGCCCAGGACTCAGTAGGAAACACACCACTGGAAGTCTTGACGACCCACAATCAATTAACAGTGAGCGCTGCATCCGCTAATTGAGCTAACGAACCTCTGACCTTCAGATTTGGGGGCGGGACACTGGAGAGGGGCGAGCACTGCCTTTGGGGAACGTATCAACTTTGTCTAGGAAACAAGGCAACGCCTCCATTGTGTCATGGGGGGAGGGGGGGGTGAAGATGGACTCCATGTTGGAACTGATCTGATTAAGTTGGTGTGATGGTGGAGAGGCATGTGCAAGCCTGCAGGTCAACTCAAGAGTCTTTCTGTCGATAATATAGTTGCTCATTTCAATAAACATGAAAAGGGATAAAACTAGACTGTGTTTGTCCTTTTTTCCAGAAATATATGAATATATATAAAATGTGACTTTTTCAGGTTTTAGCCTTTAAGCCACTGAAATAATACTTAAGACTGCTACTCATATCTCGTCGGAAAACTACGATTCTTGTGCTTCTATTGAGATAAACCATGTCAAGATCACAACAACACTACAGCGTAAACAAAGTTAAAGTAAACTAAGTTAAAGTAAACAAACTACTCACCTTAGGTGGTTCAGACTTGTCCAGGTATGCAAAACATCCGCAATGGTCTGGTTACATTCCCCAAACTTCAAACTATCGAACTGTGTAAAGTATTTAGTCTAAAACGATGTATTTCATCCATAAATAGAAATAATTCCGCATCATTCTGATTGCGTACTTAATCGTTCATAGCTCGATCGCGCGTTTATTTTGCACTCTGACCTTTGAGTCTTTGAACTTTCAATTGGTGCACAAATGAACTTTGTTAACCTTTCACCCCCCATATGAGTTGATATGACACCTGAGGAACCTTCAGAATAAAGAGTCCACGTTCAACATGACAGAGGAAGCTTCTATCCTGGTGAATCAGAGAACTGATCATGTGTTCATGCTTTAGTTTATCTGCTTTTCAATAATAATGGGGGATTTTATTTTCTATGATATATGATCAATCTTTTTTATCCAAGGTTTTTGACCATGGTTACCAAGGAAACTTTTGGAATCTCCAGAAGAAAACGACTTGGATATACTTTTAGAAAAACGTGTCAAATTAGAATATACTGGAGTATTATATTCGACTTTTGCCTTGAATTAGATTAGAATTAAATTAAAACTATTACTCGAAACCAGTAGGACTAACAGGGGGCAGAACTTCAGAATGTCACCTTTCATAAGAGACAAGTATTTGCCTGTACTACAAATGGTTTATTATAGCGATGCTGTTTAGGTGTTTTCGGGAATAAGGAGAGAAGTTTCAAATACAGGCTTTGGGTCACTAGAAAAACTGTGATTTCTTTCCATAGAGTAAAAAAAAACAGTTGAGATAGTATTTGAAAGAATTGTCTCTGCCGTAGCTTGGTGGAGATGAAGAGGTGAGCAGAGAGCACACTACACACTATTGAGATGCCTCCTTCAGAGAGCACACCTATCCCCTACAGAGAGCACACTACACACTATTGAGATCCCTCCTTCCATTCTGCTCTCCATATCTGGATCTCAGCCGCCCCCAAGTGTACGGTTAGGGAACTGCACCAACCTCTCAATATTAGACCTGCAAACGAAGCTTCCCCACACATGTTCTGTTTCATAATCGGATTTTAATAAATAAATTAAAATGCTTCCGTCACAGGGTTAGGAGAAGAGATTTTTGGAAGGTTGTCTGTGTTTTGTTTTCCATAGAAAAACATACTTTGGGCTCTAAGCCGACACGATTTACTGGAAGTGATGACGGTTGATCTGCGATAAATGACACAGCTTCCTAATTGGTGCCAAAGTTTGTCATGAAAACACTCCTCTGATGTTTTCTATCCCAGGCCAATCCAACAGTCGACCATTAGAGGCTGTCAGTTACAATTACTGTAAGACAGGATGCTGCTAGTGACTTCAAACAAGTATTAGTCATCAAAATGCTTTGCTCAAAATTCTTATCAAATATTCTGGAAAATATGATTGGTGATCCACTCCACTACAGTAGACATAACTCTAACTACAGACACTATTCAGCTTTATAAATTTGCTACCGGTCTGAGATATTTGATCTGAAGCTTGCTGGGTCGGTGTTGTTTTGTCTTGTCAGTTGAAGTGAGTATGTTCCGCTTCTTCTTCTGTCTCTCTCTGGTTCCGTTCTGCCTCTTCATGCTGATGTGCACAACAGAAGCACGTCACAACACTGCTGTTCTCCACAAGCAAATAGAACTACTGGCCAAAACCACCATCGTTCAGATCAAGGACGTCAAACAAAATGTACACTTTCTCCCGTGTTCCGTTCGAACCTTGTTTGATTTGTCATCAGAGAGAGATGTGTATGTGAGTGTGTGATGTGGAGAGAACGTCTAGTGCAGGGGTCACCAACCCTGGTACTCCGGGGCCGCTGTCCTGAAGATTTGAGATGTTACCCTGCTCCAGCACACTTAATTCTAATGAATGAGTTTGTCGAACAGAATGTCTAGTGCAGGGATCACCAACCCTGGTACTCAGGGATGTATTGACAAATTATGATGTTTGTGACCTGGCAATGAATGAATCACGTGTGAGGAAGACTTTGGGTAGATTGGGTCACTATTGAGACGTTAATCTGCTGTCCCCCAGCAAGGACAATGAATCTTTGTGACCTGCTAATTTTATCAATGCATTTACATTTACATTTAGTCATTTAGCAGACGCTTTTATCCAAAGCGACTTACAAGAGAGAGCTTTTACAAAGAGCATCAGTCATTGAGCATAGCAACGTGATAGACCCCGAACACAGTGGGTTTTTTAGATCGTGAATCATACATCATGAGAACCAATAAGTGCCAAGGGAAGAACTATAAATGCATAACACAACAATTGTGAACATAAAGCAAGAGATACAACAAACAACACTGGCAAGTCACCATATGGGGACCAACAGATTGTTCTAAAGCACATTAGATTATGTGAAGTGCCATACTATTCCTAAGTGCCATTAAATTCTTTGAATAGGTGAGTTTTAAGCCTTCTCTTGAAGGTGAGAAGGCAGTCTGTGCTTCTGAGGCAAATGTTGCCAAATGTTACCATTGACAGGTAGATTTGCTCTATTCATCCTTTGTTACCACTCGCAGACATGACATCTAGAAGACAACATGCCTTTAAAGATGTTAACCACCCCTGATCAATTACAAAGAAACTCGTTTGGTTTGCCAGAAGGTAAAGGGGGTGGCCACAGCCAAGATTTCCTACTTTGGCCTCTCCCCTTCAAGACAGGACAATAGAGTAGGGGGTGTACAAACAGTACAGCTGTTTGATGTTCACAACATATATACAGCTCTGTTGTGTGTGTGTGTCATGTCAGTTTGTCTGTTTCATGTTCTATGTGTCCTTATTGCGTTCAATACATTTGTAACTAACGAACAACTGAACTTCGTAGCCGTGCAGCGTCTTCCTTGAGAAAAACTTGCCTCGACAGGGGCCACTGTCCTGAAGATTTTAGATTAATTCTTAATTCTAATGAATGAGTCGTTATCAAGCTCTGTGGAAGCATCATAATGACCCTTTCATTAGAATCAGGTGTGCTGGAGCATCTCAAACCTTCAGGACAGTGACCCCTGAGGACCAGGGTAGGTGACCTCTGGTCTAGTGGATAACATGCTCACATTCAACCTTAATTTGCGTCACTCAGGCATGTATCTTGATCCTAAATCATTCAGAAACAATTGTCCTCAAATGACAGAAGATTAAATAATAATATCATAAATTTAACTGAGTTCGATTCAATACTATGCATCATCAAACCCCATTGAAACTGGGACCAGAGGACGCCCCGAGCAGATGGCCCCTGGGAAACTTTGGAGAGACTCGAAGCTATGAGAGCCTGGAGGAAGTGCAGAACTACATGGAGAAGATGACACAGCACATGGACAAGCTTAGTGTGTGCTGAGGAGCGTGTAGGAACACAAACATGTAGGAACACACACATGTAGGAACACACACACATGTAGGAACACACACACACACGTAGGAACACACGCAAACATGTAGAAACACACACATGTTGGAACACACACACACGTAGAAACACACACACACATAAGAACAAACATGTAGAAACACACACATGTTGGAACACACACACACGTAGAAACACACACACACATAAGAACAAACATGTAGGAACACACACATGTTGGAACCCACACACACACACACATGTAGGAACAAGAAAATTCACAGATTCTTTGAATGTCATGAAAACAAACTTGTTTTTCAACCCCCTGTTATCTTGTTACTCTAACCCCAAACTCTGGTTTTACAAACAGAACTGAACTCACATGATCTTCAGCTCGACCCACCTCTTGTTTCCTCTATAGTAACTATGTCACTATTTAAAGCACTTCATTATAAGACTGGATATAATCTTTCTGCGTGATACTGTCACAAAAAACAATACTTTAAACACTACAGACGAATTCAAGACAAATATACGGACAAAGTATTCATTTCCAAACTATTTATATGTTAAAATGTATTCATTTAGCAGACTTTTTCATCCAAAACGACTTCCAAGAGAGAGCTTTTACAAAAGATCATCGGTCACTGATCATAACAACATAATGATCCCCAAACATTGTGGGTAGACAGATTATGAAACATTCATTGTGTAAAACCAAACAAGTGTCAAAGGGAAGAACCACTAGAGCATTCAGTTCAAACAAGTGACAATATATAGTTCATAAACAGATGAATATTTGAATACAATAACTCAAATCAAATCAATAAATATATTTTTATGTATATATGCAACATTAAAAACATGTATTATTGTTAATGAATCCTACAGACTCTTTGGGGGGAGGGTAGGGTTATATAAACTATATTATATTATAAACATATTACCATTAGCCTGCATAGTACACTGCACATCTCACACATGTGTCAGACAAAAGCCATATCTGGAACGAGTGTCGAGTGGTAAAAGTAGTCATTGCTCAAAGCTAATCAACAATCAATAGCACTGGCTGTACCAGCGAGGATCAGATGGATGCTGACCAGACAGACCTCACACACACCTCACACACACACCTCACACACACACCTCACACACACACTTCACATCTTCGCCTTGAGAGGAACAAGCAAGAGAGCGTTCACGAACGTCTCCAACATGGAGAGATATTCCTGCCGATGACAACGCAGATGCCCCGCGTGTACCGACTCTTTCCACCTCCTGGTTTCCACGGCGACGCCCCTCTTCCTCCAGTGGTCGATAACGTCCTCCATAGCAGCAGGGTTGCACAGACGGTCGTTTTCGCAGAAGAAGAAGAGAGCGGGGGAGGTCACAGGGCTTTCGTAGAACACCTGGATGCACTTCTGGTAGATGTCTGCTGTGTGGCTCTTTAACAACCAGAAGTAACCCAGGGCCAGACTCCTCACCACACACTCCATCCGAGGGAACAGGGTCTTTCCTAGACCTGAGGGACACAGACAGACACACAAACATACACAGAAACACACACAGTTATTCAGACTATGTGATTACATCAATCCTCTCAACAGTTCACAGTTGCAAGTTAGATTGAAAAGCAGACATCAGCTAAATATAATTCCACTTGATAAATCATCCTACTTGGCTCAAACAAGCAAAAAAAACAGGCTTATTTTTCTTCTTTGACCTGTGATTGGAGTATCAAAGCAGTTATTTCATAACAGGCCTGATTAAAGCTCACTCAAGTTAAACCTTGTTAAGTTGAACTAGCCAACCTAACTAGCCAACCTCCTACGACCAAAAGCTCAACAGCAGAACTTCAAACTCTTTCCAATCCACCTCACCTGTGGCCATCTGCTCCAGGGATCCTGCCACCATGCTGTCATACACCTGACCTCTGACCCTGTGGGCCAGCTCTGAGAACTCCCCAGGTCTCTGGGCCATGTGGACGAGCAGCTGAGTGAAGGTGAACCCTCCGATGGAGAAGGCGTGCACCAGCAGGGGGCGCTGTGTGAAGCGTGGGTCTCCCAGGACCTGCAGGATCTCAGCCCCGTATTCCAGCCCCCAGCGGGGCCACAGGAAGATCCACACGCTGGTCTCCACCACCAGGACATCCACACCACGACACAGGTACAGATCACGGTACTTAGCGATGCCGGAGGGTTTGGCTCCGAGCCAGGGGAAGAGGAGGAGGAGCGGGCGGGAGGGATGTGAGGAAGGGGGGAGGAGAGGGGAGGAGGGGAGGACGAGTGAGTCTGTCTGAGCAGAGCTGTCTGTCTGACCAGGGCTGTCTGTCTGAGCAGAGCTGTCTATCTGAGCAGGGCCGGCTGTGTAATAGATGATGTTTTTACTGATCCTCTGAGAGACGATCCCATCCTCACACACTTTCACAGACATCTTGGTCCTGAAACTGGAGGAAAACACATTCAACACGTCAATCATTCCACACAGGCAATTATTATCAATGGAAACTAAACCGTTTACTTCTATATATACATGCGTAACGATAATAAAATGTAATCTAATCTATTAACACAGCTTATTACACATACTCTAGTTAATCGTATCAACCAAAATAGAATACAAAGGTCTGGCTGTGTTCTGCTGGTTATTACAGGTTAAGCATGTTGTTACTCAAGATCTGGTTGGTGAGAAATTGGGTTGAAAGTTTAAAAGCGTCAACAGAAGGTCTCTGTTCTCTACCAAGGTTCCTGCTTCTGCACCAGGGTAATATAATAATAATAAATAATAATACTGGTGACTGCAACGAACAAAAAGAAACCCTTTGCATTTCTACACGACCTTCTTCAGTGAACATTAAGCTACATAAATGAGCAGAGTAACTGGACACGATTACAAAAACACAACGCTGGGTTCAGCTTCCTAACCTCGATCAAACTTTGCATTTAAATCGACACATATGCATGATCCTGGTCAGTAACACAGTCCTACCTATCTCCATGCATTTTCTCTGTAGGATCAGTCATGTTGCACTCATGCAGTGTTGCAGTTTAACACATTATTACCCCCACAGGAAGTCCAAAACACCCATTGCAGCTTCAAGTCGTTGTTGAAAATTAACCCTTTAACAGAAAACCCATCAAATATTAACCCTATTAGAACCTCCTCTGGCAGAAAGACCGGGCTGTCTGTCCGTCTGTCCTGCAGACCCGGTTCTTCTTTATACATCCAAGCTCGAGACCAAGACTCCGCCCACCGCGAGCTCCGCTTCCGTATTCCTCAGCTGCTCGTGACTGCAGTTTCGGTTGCGCAGCTGTTTTTAAAGGGCAGTTTAATTCAATCATATTTATTTTTGCTCGTCACAGTCTTTCTTTATATCGGTCCTGTACTTCAAGGTGTCATGACCACAAGTACAACTAGAGTTTAATCTCAGGTTTCAAATAACACGACCTTCAGTGAGGACAGATAAAGAGGCTGTTGACTTGGGGGCGGCAGTTCACCTCCACAAGGTGGCGCCAGACAACAGTGTAAATATCCATAGACGTAAAGATTATAATGTCTATGTAAATCTCTACCATGATCCACTGGTTTGCTGGCTTCTACTTGAAGGGTCGTAGACACTAATCTTAACCCTGGGCTAACCCTAACCCTGGACTAACCCTAACCCTGGGCTAACCCTAACCGTGGACTAACCCTAACCCTGGATTTATCCTAACCCTGGACTAACCCTGGGCTAACCCTAACCCTGGACTAACCCCAACCCTGGGCCAACCCTAACCCTAGACTAAACCTGGGCCAACCCTAACCCTAGCCCTGGGCCAACCCTAACCCTGGACTAACCCTGGGCCAACCCTAACCCCTAACCCTGGGCCAACCCTAACCCAACACTGTATATTTTGCAAGACCAATATTTGTATAATTGTAATTGTACTGTATAGCCTGTAATTGTATAGCCTGTATACCCCCACACACTTACCAATTTTGCCCCACCCCTCTATCCCTGTGTGCACTTTTCGAATCTTTTACCTCACACCCTTACCCCTGTGTGCTTTTGCGAGACTGTGTGCCGTTGCTGCTAAGTATTCTGGATCTGGATAACCCTGAATTCTAAACAACATGATATCTTATATCCTGGAATCTCCATGGAAATACCAAGAACAGACATTATCAGTATCCAGTACAGATTGTCATGGATGAAACCCAGTCAATAAGGCTCTTGTGATATCATTAGAAGCAGACTGTGTGACCACAGTATGACGATGTGTCGAATGGGGGTGGGAGTGGGGGTGGGAGTCAGTGTGGGAGTGGGGATGGGTGTTGGTTCAGGATCTGTGTGCATTGTCATTGATAGTGGTATCAATGGGGCGTTAGTGAGATTTCACTCACATACTGTGAGACCATGAGAGGCTGGTCCTCAGCAGGGCAGTACCAAACTGCGCAAGGACACACATTTTCAAAACAAAGTTCAATATTTATTGGGGGTAGAGGGGAGAATTAACAAAACAAGGGGTTGAACTGAAATCTTGGCCCTCGGCTCTGGGAAGGAAACTAAAAGTATTTGGTTCTAAACAACTTTCCAAACAAAAGTCTTCCTTTCCTCAGGGTAACTAGTGACTGTCTCTCACACCTCTTCCCAGCGTGGTCGGCCAATAAGTGTTTCTCCTCCAAGTTTCTCCCGATAAGTGCTCCTCAGGTACGGGTAAGTATTCCTCCAGGTAGAGGTAAGTATTCCTCCAGGTAGAGGTAAGTATTCCTCCAGGTGCGTAATCTTCTACAGGTATGAAAAAGCTCCCCAAACTCCACCAACACCTCCAGCAGGCAGGCAGGCAGGCGGCCCTGCTGACCAGGGACTCAGATTCAGATTCAGATTCAGATTACTTTATTGATCCCGAGGGAAACTCCTTTGTATCAACGGCACACAGTCTCGCAAAGCACACAAGGGTAAGGGTGTGAGGTAAAAGATTAGAAAGTGTACACAGGGGTAGGGGGTGGGGTCAATAACAATAAGTAAAAAAATGGTGGGTGAGGTGAATCCTCCCAGGGAGCATAATGATTATGTACAGAAGCTATACATTTACAATTATACAGTAATGGTCTTGTATAATATACAGTATTATATTAGAATGTACATGATTTTCAGTTTTTGTACAGAATGTGCAGAATGTACAGCAGAATATACAGTATGTCCAGGATAAAGTGCAGGTTACAGACTATACCCTTATAATCTATACAATTCAATTACAATTATGCAAGTAATTGTGATGTACAGGATTTACAGTTATTTGCAGCATATACAGGATATACAGGATTTGCAGGTTATTAGCAGAATATACATGGTTATATACAGTTGTACCAGAATATTGCCAAATATGTAGTTATGTTACAGAAGTTGTGTCCGACTATTGCCTAATGTCCATTGTTATATCCCTGGATGTTATGCTATTTCACAGGATATACAGTTGGCTTACAAACTACTAGTGTGGGAATTGTAAAGTTTGATGGCCACAGGCAGGAATGACTTCCTGTGGCGCTCCGTGGTGCATTTCGGGAGGATGAGTCTCCTGCTGAAAGTACTCCTTTGTCCGACCAGCACATTGTGGAGTGGGTGGGAGGCACTGTCCAGGATGGCGTTGAGTTTGGCCAGCATCCTCCTCTCCGACACCACTGCCAGAGAGTCCAGCTCTACCCCCACAATGTCACCGGCCTTCCGGATAAGTTTGTTGAGCCTGTTGGCATCCGCTGCCCTCAGCCTGCTGCCCCAGCAGGCAACAGCATAGAGGATAGCACTGGCTACCACAGACTCGTAGAACATCCTAAGCATTGTCCGGCAGACATCGAAGGACCTCAGCCTCCTCAGAAAGTAGAGGCGGCTTTGGCCCTTCTTGTAGACGGCTTGAGTGTTCTTAGCCCCAAACTGCACACCCACACAGGTGGACTGAGCCTCTTTTCAAGGCCTCCAGTCACTCAGGCAGTCATCAGCCTTCATTTCCTACACCTGTGTGGAAGCCACTGTGGAGAGGTGTGCCTTTGTCCAAATCTACCACCAGATGGGGTCATATCTGACCAAGGGTGGAGCCATCTCCTTCGGATGTAGCGCCCCTCCAGGACACAGCCTCGCATGACATCACAATACACACACACACACACTCTCACACACTCCCATTCTCACACCCACACACACACATCAACAAAACATGGCCCTTCAGTCATGTAATCCTTTACAGCCCTCTTAAAAACACACATCCCTCACCCAAATACAACCAGCTCACCCTCCCCTCCTCCCTCTCTCCCATCCCCTCCCTCCCTCCCTCCGCTCACCTCCCTCCCCTCCTCATCCCAGACCCCCCTGTTGCTGTCACCTATTCAGCCAAGCAGCCCCTCCTCTCCATGGCCCCCATTGTCCAGGGATAGGGGAGGGTGGAAAGGGGGAGAGGAGGAGAAGGGGAGAGGGGGAGAGGGGCAGAGGGGGAGGAAGGAGAGAATGTTCTCTGGCTATAAGACACCTCCTACCAGCAGTCATGGAGGTTCTGATGTTCTCTCTCTCTCTCTCTCCCCCTCTCTCTCTCTCCCCCCCTCTCTGTCTCTCTCTCTCTGTCTCTCTCTCTCTGTCTCTCTCTCTCTGTCTCTCTCTCTCCCCCTCTCTCTGTCTCTCCCTCCCTCTCTCTCCCTCTCTCTGTCTCTCTCTCTCTCTCTCCCCTCTCTCTGTCTCTCTCCCCACCCTCTCTCTCTCTGTTCCCCTCTCTCTCTCTTTTTGTTCCTCTCTTACCCTCTTTCCATATTTCCACTTCTGAATAATCTCTCCCTTCTCTGTTAACAGACTCCAAATCTCCATGTGTCAGACATCACCAGGCCTCTCCATGCAGACTGAGCTTACTGTCACCAGCCAGGCAGACCACATGAGCAGTGTACCAGCCAGAGAAGCTCATGTTTTAAACATGCTCTCATCGATTAGGATAAAACACGTGTGTTCTTTCCAAGGGACTTGTATGAAGGCGAGCCTGCATGTCTAATGCTTCCAGACTCGTCTGGGGGTTGAAATGCCAGTGACAGACTTTGTATGGAAATTCAATTCAAGATCCTGTTTTCTCTATCAATGTGCGTACGCACACAACACACATAGAAGTAGGAACAGCAACAAGGAGGAATGGATTTCAAATCTGAACACACACACAATACACAACTTTGTACAGCACATGTGTGTGTACATGTGCACATTCATACCTGAAAACAAGCACACAGCAAAGTTGTGTTACTTCTGCACACACATACACACACACACAGATGCACACAAACTTGAGTACACACACAAACAAAAACACACACGCATGTATTGAATTTTCCCCACTAGCTTGTCATTATAGATTTCCCTGAAATGTTCCGTTGGTGCTGTGTCTGTTGTGTTGCTGTTGTGTTGCTGTTGTGTGGCTGTTGTGTTGCTGTTGTGTTGCTGTTGTGTTGCTGTTGTGTTGCTGTTGTGTGGCTGTTGTGTTGCTGTTGTGTGGCTGTTGTTGTGTGGCTGTTGTGTTGCTTTTGTGTTGCTGTTGTGTTGCTGTTGTGTTGCTGTTGTGTTGCTGTTGTGTGGCTGTTGTGTGGCTGTTGTGTGTCTGTTGTGTGGCTGTTGTTGTGTGGCTGTTGTGTTGCTGTTGTGTGGCTGTTGTGTGGCTGTTGTGTGGCTGTTGTTGTGTGGCTGTTGTGTTGCTGTTGTGTGGCTGTTGTGTTGCTTTTGTGTTGCTGTTGTGTTGCTGTTGTGTTGCTGTTGTGTTGCTGTTGTGTGGCTGTTGTGTGGCTGTTGTGTGTCTGTTGTGTGGCTGTTGTTGTGTGGCTGTTGTGTTGCTGTTGTGTGGCTGTTGTGTGGCTGTTGTGTGGCTGTTGTTGTGTGGCTGTTGTGTTGCTGTTGTGTGGCTGTTGTGTTGCTTTTGTGTTGCTGTTGTGTTGCTGTTGTGTGGCTGTTGTGTTGCTTTTGTGTTGCTGTTGTGTTGCTGTTGTGTGGCTGTTGTGTTGCTTTTGTGTTGCTGTTGTGTTGCTGTTGTGTGGCTGTTGTGTGGCTGTTGTGTGGCTGTTGTGTGGCTGTTGTGTTCCTGTGGGACTGTGCTCTCTATGGTTCACATGGCTGCTTTGACATTTACACGACTGAGAACCCAGAGGAACTCCCCAAGGCACATTTCCTGAAAACACCTGCTTCTCACAAGCTTACATGACCCCCTGTGTGTGTGTGTGTGTGAGTGTGTGTGTGTGTGTGTGAGTGTGTGTGCGCGTATACATAAATATGCACAGGCTATTTACATAATGAAAAGCATCTCATTACAGTGGCCACAGAGCAGCATATTGATGGTGGCTGACATGTAATGTAGAGGCATGAACACACACACACACATACAAAACACACACACATCCACACACATACATACACCCCATACGCACACACCCCACATGCACACACACACACACACATACACACATACACACACATACATACAACCCATACGCACACACCCCACATGCACACACACACACACACACATCCACACACATACATACACCCCATACGCACCCACCCCACATGCACACACATGCACACACATACACACACATACATACACCCCATACGCACACACCCCACATGCACACACACGCACGCACGCACACACACACACACACACACACAAACACACACACACACACACACACATACACACATACACCTAAACAGCAGCTTGTAACAGTAGAAAGCCCATGTAGTGATGTGCTGTGTTTCCAGGCTCTTTATAAATAGCGGAGGCAGGGTGTGTTCGGACACCACAGCTAATAATGACCGCTGCAGTCTATTGTTCCCTAAGAACAAAGAGGCCTCATCAACATCACAAGAGGACATTGTTTCACATGATGCTTGGAGCCGGCAGAGCCTGTTCAGAGTGAGGTCCCAACACACACACACACACACACATGTTCGGACACAAACACATGTACGGACACACACACACGTGTACAGACCACACACATGTACGAACACACACACACATGTTCGAACACACACTCATGTACGAACACACACACACGTACAGACACACACACACACACGTACAGGCACACACATGTACAGGCCACACACACGTACACACACACATGTACAGAAACACACACGTACAGACACGCAAACGGACATACACATACACCTGTACAGACACAAACACACACACTTCAAAGCTAACTTGTCTCTATCTGTTGCCCATGTTTGTCTGCTGCTAAGTTGAGAAGCAGCATAAAACCAGCATGTGGATTACAGGAAGTGACTGATGTGTTTGATACTGTAGAGATTCACTGTCACCATGTTTGATTCAAAAGACCAATTGAACACTAATGTACAGTGGAAAATGTAACGCAACAACACACACACGCACACTGTCTGATGAACACTAATAACACACAAACCCGCAAGTAGGGCATTCGCCACAGATCAATATTGTTTGACTGTATCATATCTGAACGAAACTGAGACCTGCAACAGACTCCAAAGCCCCCTGGGAAATATTCTAATCGTCCATCAGCCTATTGGCTGTGTCCCTGGAGACCGACCACAATACTGATGTTAGCAGGAGGGCTGTCTGAGGAACACTGGGAAGGTTTAAAATTAAACCACCTCTTTGAAGTTCCACAGCAAACGTCTATGTTCTCATTACTGAGATATAAACAAATGAGATTATTAAAGGGGAGGTTGGTGGCTGTATGGTGTTGTTCTAGATCTTAGAGCAAACAAGATGGTGTTTGTAAGGGAAAGTGTGTGGGAAGTGGAACTGCAGCCTCTAACAGCTGGTATTGGACTCCTTCCACAGCAGATCTCAGGTCAGTTTACCCTCCCTCTAACAGCTGGTATTGGATTCCTTCCACAGCAGATCTCAGGTCAGTTTACCCTCCCTCTAACAGCTGGTATTGGATTCCTTCCACAGCAGATCTCAGATCAGTTTATCCTCCCTCTAACAGCTGGTATTGGACTCCTTCCACAGCAGATCTCAGGTCAGTTTACCCTCCCTCTAACAGCTGGTATTGGATTCCTTCCACAGCAGATCTCAGGTCAGTTTACCCTCCCTCTAATAGTTGGAATTGGACTCCTTCCACAGCAGATCTCAGGTCAGTTTACCCTCCCTCTAACAGCTGGTATTGGACTCCTTCCACAGCAGATCTCAGGTCAGTGTACCCTCCCTCTAACAGCTGGTATGGATTCCTTCCACAGCAGATCTCAGGTCAGTTTACCTTTGCTCATTTCCACAGGTCACTCTGCGAGGAAGAGGTCAGCTACATTACATCTTACACCTCCAGAACCCTACGGTTCCCTACAGAACCCTTCGGTTCCCTACAGAACCCTTCGGTTCCCTTGCCTACAGGCCGGTTTAAAGGCGTCAGCATCATGCTGTTCTAAGCAGCTCTAAGATAACAGCAAACCCAGACTTGCACCCTTCAACAGCAGCCTCACGTCACAACAAGCGTGAAGGACGGAATCTAATGTTGTCTCTGTCCAGGACAGAGGCTCAGGGTCAGGATTAGAAAGCAGAGCTGAGGTCAGTCCTGGGAGGGAGATCACTCTGCCCAAAGGGACCGACACTCGGACAAATTCACCTCAGACAACGCAGAGCTTCTCTCAGCACAGGAAATTATGTTTTTCCCTGAGCAAAAAGCATCAGGATCGGTTCTATATTTGTCCGTCTATATGTGTTCCTGGGGAGGCGGAGGGAGGGGGGGGGGGAGAGACTGAGGGGGTGGGGCGAATAAGGGTGAGGGGGTGGTGGAGTAAAGGTGAGAGGAGGGGGGAGGTACGGTCATAGAAGGAAGGTTGTCTCTGAGGCGTGATGCACAGTGACATTCTCCAATCAGACACCTCAGATTGGCAAACGTAACGTTCACATCAACACCCTCTTTAACACTTAACACTGCTCTTTGCTCAGGTTTGTGAAATCACACATTCAAACAAGAGGAACCAGAGAATGTTGAACATTTTTCACATTCTGCACGTGGTGTTTTGATCTCAGATGTTGACTTGATGTTATCTACCAGCATACTAAACGTGTGTGTGTGTGTGTATGTGTGTGTGTGTGTGTGTGTGTGTGAAAGACCCGTCCCTGTTTGCCTAACTCCAACACCCAGTGTCCACAGAGCCAAGCGACTCTTCTAATGAACAATTTGTTCAGTGATGTGTGACCACTGGTATTGTGATGAAGTCTAACTCTGGACTACTGATGCAGGGGTGAGGGGAGAGAGGGAGGGGGAGGGAGGGAGGGACAGAGAGGGAGAGGGGGAGAGGGAGGTAGGGAGAGAGAGAGAGAGAGAGGGAGAGAGAGGGAGGGACAGAGAGGGAGAGGGAGAGGGAGGGAGGGAGGGAGGGAGGGAGGGAGGGAGGGAGGGAGGGAGGGAGGGAGGGAGGGAGGGAGGGAGGGAGGGAGGGAGGGAGGGAGGGAGGGAAAGTGAGAGGGGAGAGAGAGAGAGAGAGAGAGAGAGAGAGAGAGAGAGAGAGAGAAAGAGAAAGAGAGCGAGGGGGGGAGGGAGGAGAGAAACAGTTTGTGTAGCGAGAGAGAGGCTGGGAGGGAAAGTGAGCGAGCAAGCGACAGAGAGAGTGGGAGGGAGGAAGAGAGAGAGAGACAGAGAGAGAGACAGAGAGAAAGAGACAGAGAGAGAGACAGAGAGAGAGAGACAGAGAGAGAGAGAATGGGAAGGAGAGTGGAACTCTCTCTCACACACACACACGCAGGCAGGGAGGCAGAACAGACCAGGAGCTCACCGCTGGCTTAGATACTGCATCTCTGCAGAGAGGGTGAGTAACTCTTATTCACATTGAACAGACGGACTAGTGTGTGTGTGTGTGTGTGTGTGTGTGTGTGTGTGTGTGTGTGTGTGTGTGTGTGTGTGTGTGTGTGTGTGTGTGTGCGTGGATTGTAGTGCAGGTGTGCCGAGGCATGTGTAGATGTGTACATGTTTTTTCTCTCTCCACAACACACACATCTAGAGCATGAGTAACCACAGCAGCAGAGTAGAAGACCTATCATGTCAGAGAGCCTCTGTTACCACGGTATCACTACAACGTCAACACCCTCACAAGCCCCCTCACACACACACACACACACACACCGTCTGGGAGTGATTGGAGGGGTGTGGATTCAGCAGATCAACCTTGGTGCACACTCACACTTCTGAGAGCGCTGTGTGTTTGTGTGTGCTGTGATGCCAGCTGATATTTTACACAGCTTCCTATCTTCATTTGACATGTGTGTTAAATCACAGCTGCAGTCGGTAAGGTGTGTTTATACCGCAGCCTATAGAACACATCCTTAAGTGGCTAGAATGTTTGTGTAGAGAGGTAATCTGTTCAGTAAATATCCTGACATGACAGCCTGCTTAAGCAAGCAATATGTGTGTGTGCGTGTGTGTGTGTGTATGTGTGTGTGTGTGTACGGAGCAGCGATATCCTACTAGCGGTACAGCGTTCCTTATAATACAAAAAAACCTGTTCAAATCTCGGTTTAATCTCAGGCTTCGTCCGTAACCATGGCAAAGGCAGCTGGTGTAAAAACCTGCGTTTGACTGTTCGGCTCCTCTTTACCGGGCGCAGCGCAGTCGGTAGACGTTTTTCAGCAGCCGATATTCAATAGTTCACACTCCGACTGAGAGCAGGTGAAAATATGGTACGGGAGGGGCCGAGAGGACGCCGTGTTTATCCGGAGAAGAAACCGTGTTTATCCGGAGAAGAAACCGTGTTTATCCGGAGAGGACCCCGTGTTTATCACCGTCAAATAGAAGCTCTCCTTTGGATATCAACAGGTTGTTACGGTGCTAATTACTGAAGCAACGAAGAGCGCTGTCAAGAGCTGTGTTTAATAATAAATTATTTGATAAAGCGGCATGATGTATATTTAATGTATTAAGATTTAGGTAGCCACAGCACTGTGTGGTGACTGTAAACTTGAAGTAGATCACATTACGGCAGAACACGTTAGTCGTGGTTCTTCATCCCCATCATCCTCATCATCAGCAGCCTGTTTATGGCTCAGCTCAGGACCAGGAGGACCGTCTGACCGTGACCTCATGTCTGACCGTGACACCTCATGCCAGCCGTGTTTTAGGGTCAGTTTAAATCTCACATAACCCTTCGACTTTACCCAGAGCTGGGTGAAGCACACTGGCTGTGTTAAACCAACCTGGAGGGTCGTGAGGGCAGGTGGGAGAACAGGTGATTATCGGTGAATAAACTGAAAAATTTCAAGCTGTTTTCAGATAATAGGAGTTATAGTAGAATATAGAACTTAAATAGTTTCAGAGGATTGAAATCACGATATAGAAATCATTGCATCGCTTATGAAGGAATATTATTTTGACTTGGGATTCTTAAAATATATATAATACAAAATTGTAATATTCGTGACAGTGTGTCAACTGACAAGAATTAACCTTATCTATAGCTAGAATCACTTACTGTACATTAAAAAAGAGTGACATCCATATTTCATGCAGGTGGGTCAAAACAGGCTTGACTGAAACCAGCTGATGTGTAAAATTACCTTGTTGTAGCATCTCACTGAATCAACAACATGTGGTGCGCAAAACTTCAACACATCTACACACGCACATCTCCACACACACATCTCCACACACACACACACACACACACACACACACACACACACACACACACACACACACACACACAGCTCCAAACATACATCTCCACACACACACACCTCCACACACACATCTCCACACACACACATCATCTTGGTTTCATTACAAAAACATGCCTCCAAAAGAAATCATTTCACACATGGATACACTGATTGATTCAACTGATTTGAATACAGTACATTCTGCAATAATCATCAGTTAAAGGGGATTCGAAAAAGAAAGATAGACCTTCGGATGCCAAACCGTGACTGTACCACATTAGAGTCTAAGGTGAAGCCAGAGATTCAATCTCCTGTCCAGGGGGACTTACAGCAAGTACAGGGACATTCCCCCTGAGGCAAGTAGGGTGAAGTGCCTTGCCCAAAGATACATTGTCATTGTGGCACAGCCAGGATTCGAACTCACACATTTTGATTACCAACTCGATTCCCTCACCGCTCAGCCACTTGACTCCCAACATGACGATACATTTGAGACCAAAATACATCAGTTTAGTGACTCTCACTCCTCTCCCCCTCTTATTCTGTCAAACACACTCACACACACACGTGCAAACACACTCTCAGGCAGACACACACACACACACACGGCCCAATCTGTGTGTAGTGAGTTAATAAACAGGGCTTTGGCAGAGTAGAGGGATTAGACTCAGAGAGACTCGAGTACAAATGATTCCTCAAATCAGAATACCACAGTTAGAATGTCTAAAACGTCTCCCCCCCTCTCTTTCCCCCCCCCTCTCTCTAGCTTTCCATCTTGCTCTCAGTGTAAATCAGCCTTGCTCGGCCCCCTCTCTCTCTCTCTCTCTCCTCTGCATTTGTTTTCCCTTTCAGCCTTGCATTCTCTTCTTTCTTACCTCTCCACCCCCCCCTCTCTCTCTCTTTATCTTCCTCTCTCGTCCTCTCTGCTCCAGTGAGCAGAGACTCTGGGCTGAGGCTTGTCTTTGTGAGGGGGGGGGGGGGGGGGGAGGGGGGCACCGTCTTTGTGTTTGAGAGGAAGGGGGGGCCCTTGTAAATCTCCCCCCAGACGTTTTTATCCTTTTTTCAAACTCTTTTCTCTGTGTTTGGTCTGCTACCCATCAGCCAACATGTATATTTCCTTTCTACTGGATGATAAGTGCTGCGAGACAGACTTGATTGCTGATTAAGGATAGGAACAGAACCGTCTGGTGTTTAACACGGATGTTCTTCTTCCCGTGTCCTAGAACACAGTAGAGAAACTAGTTCATCTTTAGATCTTTAACGGAGAGGTTCTGCTTAGAAGGTCAAGCATTTGACGACAGAACGAGAGGTTGCAAGTTCACGTGCTGTATGTCCGTTCAGATAAAAGCATCAGCTGAATTAATATATTACTGTTATTAAGATAATCAAATGTCTGGTTATGGGCGAAGCTGATCATATCGGTCATATTATCGTGTCGGTTTCACGGCGGGAATATTCAGAATATTGCAGTGAGCTTTCAGGGTCTTGTTCATGACGGAAAGGAACACTTGAAATACTCGTTTCATCTTTAGATTAGTTCTTCGAGTACGACTATGAAACGGAATATTCTCCTCTCCCATTTCAGAGACGTGAATTAAAGAAAGATGATCAAAGAACGAGCCTGCAGTGGTTACAGTTTGGTTTTCATGTCATGTTAAATACTTAGGATCTGTTCCAATCTTGTACATGTTCTGAATGTGTTATAATGGAGGAGAAGACACTTTAGGTCTTTAATATCATATCTCATGGTAGTTTTCCTCTTATACATTAAACATCCAGTGCACACCATGGTAAATTGATTCTGAAAGAAAGTGAAATTTGAGAGTATTACCCAAAATAAATTATACATAAAACCGTGTGCGTTAATAATTGATTCTTGTTGTGTCACATTTTCAATTCTGTTGAGGGTCATTTCCCCCCCAAAGCATCAGTTTAGCTAATTAAAATGGCTTGACTGTGAACATGAAAAGAACCACTTTTCACAGCAAATATTTCATTACAGAAACAAACATTTTACTTGCCCCCACGCAACAATTCACCAAGTATTCAGCCACCATGTTTACAGGTGGAACAGAGTCAGAGAGAGGAGAGGAGGGTTCAAGACTCCTGAACGAAGATCTGGAGGAGATAAGAGAACTGAGAAGTAGGTCGAATGATGAGGGGGAGAGGAAGGGAGAGAGGGGGAGAGGGGAGAAGAGACGGGGGGAGAGAGGGAGAGAGAGGGGAGTGGGGGGAGAGAGGGAGAGGGGGAGAGAGAGAGAGATGCATAACACAAGATAACTGCTTGTGTGTGTCCTTGCATGCAAGTGTGTACTGTATGCTGGAAGGCTCTGGAACAACACGTTCATAAAACGGACAGATCATGTTGTGATGTTGTGAAAGAGACAGAGGAGAGGAGACGACACAGAACAGAACCAAGAAACAAAGTCAAGAGCTACAGACAGAAGACAATGAGTTGAACAATCAGCAAGAGAGACAGGCAGGCAGCAAGAGAGACAGGCAGAGAGACAGACAGACAGGCAGCAAGAGAGACAGGCAGACAGACAGGCAGCAAAGAATGCTTGGAATACAGGCATCCTCATTACCTAGTGCTGTGTTTGGAGGAGGAGGGGGAGAGAACAGTGCTGTGTTTGGGGGAGGAGGGGGAGAGAACAGTGCTGTGTTTGGGGGAGAACAGTGCTGTGTTTGGGGGAGGAGGGGGAGAGAACAGTGCTGTGTTTGGGGGAGGAGGGGGAGAGAACAGTGCTGTGTTTGGGGGAGAACAGTGCTGTGTTTGGGGGAGGAGGGGGAGAGAACAGTGCTGTGTTTGGAGGAGGAGGGGGAGAACACAGTGAGGGCACACAGGTTGCTCTCACATGGGAAATTCCACTGCAGCTTCAGTGTTTTCACTGAGGCAACTAGTGACTCTGAACGCCCCTTTCTGCTTCCCAGACGGGGGGATGGGGGGGTGATGAAAGGGATGGAGGCCCCCGTTTGCCTTCTTAACACACACACGCATGCACACACACACACGCACACCTCGTTATTTCCTGGTCAGTGCTTATGAAGCAGATCAGCTCCAGTGTCTGCAAACGGCTGCATTATACCATGACCACCTCTCAGGCTCAATCACTTCAGGCCTCCAGGAACACAAACATCCTTCTGGTGACCAACAGTGGTTGGAAACATATATTTCATCTCTGTAAACTTCAGCAGTGCCTCTTAATGGATGGTATACTTTACAGTGTGTGGCACAGTTTGGCTGGTGCGATGGCGTGTCTGTGTTTGAAAGATCGCCTCAAAGCAGGTCATCCGCTAAAAGAAACAGCTACTTGCTGAACCGAACCTCTGAAACACACAACACACAACCAACACTCACACACTGAACATACAAACAGACCTGGATCTCACCCACACACCCTCTCACACAACTGGATCAAATGTGCTTCAGTCCAGCTCTCATGTCAAAAGACATCCAGACAGAATCCCTCATTTCTCTCTGTTTCTCTCTTTCAGGTCACCTCAGACGTCAGCTGGTCACGTGCGCCCCGGGGGGGTGGGAGAATGGAGGACAACATGTGACCGGAGCGCCCAGCTCCACTGTTGGCAGCATGCTTGGTTTCCACCGGACGCTGGCTCTGTGTTTCTGGTTCTCTCTGCTCGCTTCGCTCCACGTCCCGGCATCCGCTGACGAGGAGGCCCAGCTGGGACCGCTCCCGTCGACCGATGGGGGGCCTGGGGTGGACGCGCCCGCCGAGAGGGACGACTTTTCCTCCTGGTTCTCGATTAAACTTCCTTCCATGCCCTCGTCTCCGTTTAAGATCCCGTCCATCAATCTGTGGGGGCGGGGCTCCAAAGACAATGATGCTGCAGTTACTGGAAGCACTGTGCAGCCAGAAGAACCACAAGAGGAACAGTCTGGGTTTGGGTATGAGGGCCCAGCCAGACCCCCAACACCCAGCCACACTCCTCTGGGGCCCCAGACCAGATCCAGCCACACTTCTCTGGGACCCCAGACCAGATCCACCCACACTCCTCTGGGGCCCTTGGCCAGCTCTGCAGGGACAGCATCAGATCTCTGGAAGACGACCCCACCATTAGATCCAGCAGACACAAACCCAGGGACAGCCCAGGATCCCACCTCCTCCCTGTCCCTGACTGTATCCAGCCAGGACGAGCCGTCCTCTCTCACCACCACCGCTGCCAGAACTCCAACAGTCACGTACTCACGACCCGACACTGCCAACCCCCGAGGCTACGACGTTAGCACAATGACACGAGACTACGAGAAGGATCCAACCCC
Organism: Neosalanx taihuensis; assembly: GCA_030340665.1. Taxonomy (NCBI): domain Eukaryota; kingdom Metazoa; phylum Chordata; class Actinopteri; order Osmeriformes; family Salangidae; genus Neosalanx; species Neosalanx taihuensis. Next base: position 6,542,791 of record CM059307.1, read on the forward strand.
ACAACACGACCCAGTAGGGACTATAACACCATCAACTATCGCACCAAAAACCACAGCTTCTCAGATTATGATGTGGACACAACCAAATGCTACTTGGAACCCAGCCCAGGTGGAAACTACATTACCCAGAGACCCTTTGAGGACGGACAGCCCACTGTTAAATCCGCAGAGCATGGTGCCAACAAAGCGATTGGAGTCAACTGTTAGTGTTAGCTTTGATGCTAACATAGCCACAGTCACAGAGAGCCAACCCTGGCTGAGCCCACCTGACCTGGGTGTGTCTGAGGCCAAATCTGGGCCTGTGGTGGAGCGATCCTCCATCAACAGCACCACGGGGGCGGGAGAACGATTAGAGGAGATTGATCGATCCAGCTCTACTCAACAACCCTGGCTTAAGTCCCCTACACCTGGAGGTAAGGCTGAGAGCAAAACAGATCAATAACGGTTATATTGACTTGGTGAACGTGATCAATTACAGCCACGGTTAGGAGATCGTTGGTCTTTTCACCATAAGAAAGCTGTCATTTGGTCGTTGATCGATGTGATTGATGGCGTCTCCGCGTCCTCTGCTATCGTGTGGATCACGAGACCTGTACACTGGTCCTCATCAATACTCTTGTAAAATTCATTTTCTTTCTTTGAGACTGTCTCTGATTTGAGACTTTGAGGTTTGGCTATGCAGGTTTGTGCTATATGCAGATGACCTCCTTATCTCCCTCTGGAGAATGATCTGGAAATTGAGTTAAAGAGACCCAACTGAAAGTGTCTTATAGCCAGTGTCTTATAACAGAATGTAAGCCTATGTGAGAATGATTGTTGTTCTTCCCTAAGGGAACGGAAAGGTGACATTATTAGATAAGATAATCCTTTATTTGTCCCGCAGTGGGAAAATTGCAGATTGCAACAGCAGCAGAGTAGCAGTTAAAAATACAGGAAACAAAGAATCCTATAAAAATAAGATGAAATGATACTGCTTCTCTGTGCTCATGGGAATAGCAGGTATAGGGAAGGTCTAGATAGGTAGGAGTGCTGCAGAGGTCGTTTTCATCGAATCACTTTCATCTGACATTGAAGGATTCTCTCTTTCTCCTTCGCCATGGTTACCCAGCATCCCCCATCACCATGGCTACGCTCTCTGCCCACGTCTGAGATCACAACAAGCCGTCTTTTCACTGAAACATCATCCATCACAGAGGTGAAGGGGCAGGTCTCGCAATGATGACACGATCATTACCAGCCACAAGCTGGTGGGACCGTCCATGATGGATCTGTTAGCCAGATCATCATTAGAACATGTGGGGGAGTTAGTGGGCCGGTGTGGTCTTACACACTTAGTACAGCCCGTAACCGAGGTAACAGTCTATTATAATTTAGAGTCATTCGTTAAACGTGAATGTGGGGCTGTTTGTGACACGTTAGGGTGTGACATTGTGGTTTTAGATTAGCAATGTATGTATGTTATGTTGATGCCAGCACAGTGGCGTATACAGTGTGTTTGTTAGCACAGTGCTAGCGCAGTAGCGTGTGTACAGTATGTTAGTTATGTTAGTGTTAGCACAGTAGCGTGTGTACATTATGTTAGTCATGTTAGTGTAAGCACAGTAGCGTGTGTTCAATATGTTTGTTATGTTAGTGTAGGCACAGTGTTAGCACGATGCTAGCACAGTAGCGTGTGTACAGTATGTTTGTTATGTTAGTGTTAGCACAGTGCTAGCACAGTAGCGTGTGTTCAGTGCTTCAGAGTGCAGCAGTCTGTTAACCACAGCAGGACTGTCTTCCTGGTTTGTATCAGTATTCCAGAAGCAAACTCAGCAAAACGACCGCTGTTCCTCTGGGACCCTCCCTCCACCAGTCGCTGTTCATGGATGCTGAACATGTTCCTGGTCATTTAGTCCCTCTGTCTACCTCCATCTTCCTCCATCCCCCCTCTTCCTCCCTCTCTCCCTCCCCTACCTCCATCTTCCTCTCTCCCCCCTCTACCTCACTTACCTTCGTCCTTCCCCCACCTTCCTCCCTCCCTCGACCTTCCTCCCTCTCCCACCTCTCCCCCTTTCCCCCTTCCCTCCCTACCTCGCCCTCCCCCTGCCCCTCCCTCCCCCTCTCCCTCCTCCCTCGCTCTCCTGCTGTCACAGTACACGACTGAAGCTCGCACAATCATCATCAGGGCACCAAGAGGAGAGTCTAACGTGGGAGAAAAATAATAATCCATTAATAGAAGCCCTTTACATCAGTGCATCACTGTACCTGATCCTCCCAGGGGCGAGTGTGGGCAGAGCAGGGTGGGCAGAGCAGGGTGGGCAGAGCAGGGTGGGCAGAGCAGGGTGGGCAGAGCAGGGTGGGCAGAGCAGGGTGGGCAGAGCAGGGTGGGCAGAGCAGGGTGGGCAGACAGGGTGGGGCCTCTCTCTGCAGGAGGAGGGTGGAGGTTCCTGTTCAAACACCCAGGGAGACGTTCTGTCTTGTTCTGGTCTCCTGGCTGTCCTTGGAAGAGGGCGAGACAAGGAGAGGAAAGGGTGTCGGTCTGCTCTCAAGACAAGGCAGAGGCAGTCGATACCAAGGTCAATTATGAGAGATGAGGGGGGGTGGGGGGAAGAGAGGGGAGGGAGGGAGGGGGAGGGAGGGGGGATGAGAAATGAGGTCCTTTAAGTCTACTGCACTCCTTGATGCCTATCTCCTCTCGTTCTCTCCCAAATAGGTTTTTCACCCAACCCTCCCCCCATCTCTGCACCTGCATTAGCATATGGTGCACTAATGGGGGTTGGCATTCCTACACCCATTATAAACAGGCCCTACCTACACCATGATCACTATCTCATGTGCACGCTGTACAGATTCCCTTCTCAACTAGAACCGATGAATTATGAAAGGATTAAATTGATTTAAGAAAAGCGTCACAAGCAGACATCTGCAATCCGCACAGCGGGTCATGTGACCGCAACCATGTGACCTTAAAGTCATCAGCTGATCAGCCCATCCTGATTTGAACGGCTAACATTGTGATTCAAGCTTATGTAGTCTTTGACTGAACACACCTGACGCCAATCTCGAAGTGATTAAGGCTGACGGGTTTTTAATGAACTTGTTGGTGGCGTCACCGTGGCAACCGTGATTATTTAACTGTCGCGTGCATCATGTCAGTGGTCGCGTGCTCAACCTGGGAGGCTGAGGCCGGGACGCTGCAAAACCACTTAACAAGAGCATGTGCATCACCAGTCATTAACTACCTACACCGTCTCCCATTGAAATATTCATTAGGAGAAGTCACGGAATGCAAATGCTTCTCCGCTGCTGTATGTCTAGACAAGTTAAACTGCTTCGTGATGCAATGCTCTCATTGGAATGTGCAACCAGAAGAGAGAGGAAATTGCAAGATGAGATATTTTAGCTGTTATATCCACTTTTAATGAATCAAGATAGATTTGGAATATCTGGTTGTCTACTTGCCTATTGGATTTACCTTTTCTCTTTTATTAACTTGTTGGGCGGTGTGTGTGTGTGTGTAAGACAGAGAGACAGAGAGATGGAGAAACAGAGACATGTAATAATATAAGATGGTGTGTGTGTGTGTGAGAGATAAGAGAGAAGGAGAGGTACAGGATATAAGATGGATTGTGTGTGTGTGTGTGAGAGAGAGAGAGAGAGAGAGAGAGAGAGAGAGAGAGAGAGGAGAGTGAGAGAGTGATAGACAGAGAGGATATGATGGATGCAGGATGGAGTGTGCTGGGGAAGGAGAGCAGTATTATGCAGCATCATATCTAATCTTCTCCTCATTAATCATCCAATGAAGGACTAATTCAGTGTCCCTCTCATTATGCTACAGTACAGCAAACCTAATAAACTTGGCTGACAAACCACAGGGTACGTTTCTGGTTGGCCAACATCTGCTGGTGTTAGGAGACAAGGCAGACACGCTTCATAAGATCTACAGAGTGGATCTGCTGTCTGTTCTCTGTCTCACACTCCCTCAGCTTTTCCCACAGTCAGAAGATGTGTGTGTCGTCCAATCATACAGTGTGTGTGTGTGTGTGTATGTGTACGTATGTGTGTGCATGTGTGTGTGTGCGTGTGTGCGGCATCCCACCATGCGTATCCATTCCAGATCCATTGGCAGCAGGAGGCCATGTGAGACCCAGTTAGAGCAGAGAAACTTTTTATCTCTCTCTCTCTCTCTCTCTCTCTCTCTCTCTCTCTCTCTCTCTCTCCCTCTCTCTCTCTCTCTCTCTCTCTCTCTCGCTCTCTCTCTCTCTCTTTCTCTCTCACTCTCTCTCTCTCTCTCTCTCTCTCTCTCTCTCTCTCCCTCTCTCTCTCTCTCCTTCTCTCTCTCTCGCTCTCTCTCTCGCTCTCTCTCTCAAACACAGAACACTTACAAGCTAGAGAACATGATCTCGATCCCAGATGAAACCCTCACCACAGCAGGACACACACACACACACACACACACACACAGGAGTTGGTTGTACATGGTTCTGCCTGATGTGCAGCACAGACTTATGTAACGTGATGAGCAAACATTACAGCTACTGTCTGCTGCAGCAGAGCACTACAGTAAAGCAGAGAGAGAGAGAGAGAGAGAGGCTGGGGGGGGACAGAGGCTGGGGAGGGGACAGAAGCGGGGGGGTGGGGGTGGGGTAGAGTGGCTGGGAGGGAGATAGAGGAAAAAATAAGGTAAGAAAAGAAAGGAGGAAGAGAAGAAAAGAGAGAGAGAGACGGTGTTTGCTTTACTGTGTCTTAGAACTGAGGCTTTAAACAAAGTTTTCATCTTTGTCTGTAAAGTGGAAGATGTTGTTCTGGTTCATAACAAACCTGGATACATGTAATGTACTGTGTACACACCGACACACACACACACAGACACACACACACACACACACACAGACACACAGACACACACACACACACAGGGAGGGCAGGTCAATGCAATTAGACTACGCGGTCCAGACTTCAGTGTTTCGGATGGATGGGCAAAGCCAAGTGGATAAGAGGCCGATCCGTTTGACATAACTGGGTTAAGAAAAAGTCTTGGTTCTATGTGAGCACACAGTCTCACACTCTAGAACATCACACACTGATGAAGTCCTCCTCTGCAAGATCCAGATTACTGCCTACTTACAGTCATCTCTGATTCAATAAGGCCTCATCTGATCTGGGCTGAGAAGAGCACTGCTTTTGTGTTGGATTGCTGTTAAAAAAAAAGAAGTGTAACGTAGTCTGACCTGTGTGTCTGTCCCAGCAGAGACTGTAGACGAGGAGGAGAAGGAGGAGGAGAAGGAGGAGAAGAAGGAGGAGGAGAAGGAGGAGGAGAAGGAGGAGGAGGAGACAACAGCAGGAGATATTGAGGAGACCGGTTGGGGTGTGAGAACAGGAGGAGTCACCACCAAACCATCCTTAACTACAGGTCTGTTAGACACACACACACACACCTGCACACACACACAGTTACACACACACACAGTTACTCACACCATAGCTTCCATCAGGAACACACACTCCCTCGTATTTAAAGCAGTGTTATGCATCCCTGACCTGGAGACACTAATGACTTCCACAGGGAAGAGAGACACACCGTTCGTTCAGGTTGTGTTTTTGAACACAGCAGCTAACAGGATAAGAGTCTCTCCTCCTCCTCCTCACACGCGTCTCTATCACAGGTCAGACATGGCTGGGGTTCCCTGGCGTCGGTGCACTTCATGAATTATGAAAATCTCATCAAGACTCCTTCTTTTTTTTGACACTATATCCTCTATGGTGGATGTAACCCACATAAACCGCCTGGAATAGATCATTGAAGTCACCTGACTCTCCTATATAGAGCAGTTACATGTGCTGCGGTTCAAATGCAGGATGAATGCAGCTAACCTTGAACAGGCAGTTTGTTGTAACATCGACAGGAGGGTTTCCACCAATCCCCCCCCCCCCCCCCCCCCCCCCCACCGTGGCTATTAATAATAGAAACCACAACATCCACTTAGTGAAGCTGTGAGAAGTTTCTGCTGCTTGGCTCCAGCTGAGTGATAAATGCTGCTTGTTTGTGATCAGATGAGCAGTTTGCTTTCAAAGTCCCTGTCTCTCTGTCTGTGAGATTCACTTGTGAACCCAGTTTAAAATCCTGTTGTCGTACAGACCGCAGATGATTTAGGATAGCAGGTCGGTGTGCAGGTATCAGACCCACCGAGATGTGGACGAGAGAAATCAGATGCAGGGCTGGATGAAGTGTTCAGCACAGTGATGCAGGACAGAGCTTCAACTCAGAGCTGTCAGACTACGTTCATTCTGCTGTGTCGCATGTTTAACCAACGAGTAGAACCTGCAAATAGAAAAACATCAGCTGATCCTGATCGAAGGAGGACAGTTCAGTTCAACATCATGACAAGGTAGCAAACATCCCACAGTTTAGATGACCTGACCTCACTCACATTCAAACGCACCAATCCAGGCAGCCGGCATGCCCGCCGGACGCTCTGATTGGTAGATTGATTGACCTCAGCTTCCTGGCAGAACAGCTCGACGCTGGTACAGCGGCCCGGACTGTTGCCAGGGCAACGCCCGGGAAGGTAAACAGTCTGGGCGGACACACAGCGCCGCCTGCCACAACACGCACACACATCCTTATCAGAGGGCGGAACGCCACCGCCACTTCCTGTTTGTCTGAAACTCCGCCCCCCCCACACACCAGGAGGGTGTCTGTTATTACAGGATGACATCATGCTGGGACCAGTTCTGGTAACATGTGACCAGCAGAGAACTGAGACCTAATCTGTCCTAGACACCTGTCTGCATGAACCCCACCCCACCCACCTACCACCCCTACTCTCAGAGAGAGACAGAGAGAGACAGAGAGAGAGAGAGAGAGAGAGAGAGAGACACACACACAAAGACAGAGAGAGAGACACAGAGACAGAGAGAGACAGACAGAGAGAGAGACACACAGAGAGACACAGAGAGAGAGAGAGAGAGAGAGACACACACACACACACACACAAAGACAGAGAGAGAGACACAGAGACAGAGCGAGACAGACAGAGAGAGAGAGACACAGAGAGACACAGAGAGAGACACAGAGAGAGAGAGAGGACACAGAGACAGAAAGAGAAAGATAGAGAGACACAGAGAGACACAGATAGAGAGACAGAGAGACAGAGACATAGAGAGACAGAGAGAGAGAGAGAGAGAGAGAGAGAGAGAGAGAGTGAGAGACACACATAAAGAAAGCGACAGAGAGAGAGAGACGCACAAAGAGAGAGAGAGACAGAGAGAGAGAGACGCAGAGAGAGAGAGGGCTGGTAACAGCCTTTGTGACAGCAGCTGACAGCAGTAAAGCTCAGTGGTTTCATGATTAAAGCCCCAGTTGTGAAGGAGCTTAAAGAGCCACTCTGTGTTTGATAAGCAGAGGGAGGGAGGAGGGTTAGTGTTGCTGCTTCCTGCTTAAAGCAGCAGAAGAAGAAGAGTGTTGCTGCTTCCTGCTTACAGCAGCAGAAGAAGAAGAGTGTTGCTGCTTCCTGCTTACAGCAGCAGAAGAAGAAGAGTGTTGCTGCTTCCTGCTTACAGCAGCAGAAGAAGAAGAGTGTTGCTGCTTCCTGCTTACAGCAGCAGAAGAAGAAGAAGAGTGTTGCTGCTTCCTGCTTACAGCAGGAGAAGAAGAGAGTATTGCCCCCCCCACACACACACACACACCCTACTCCACAGCTAAACACATTACAGCTTAATGGAGCCAGTCAAGTATCATTGAGGAAGAAACAGACAAAGAGAGGGAGGGAGGCAGGAAGGGAGGGGGGGAGAGGGGGAGAGAGAGGGAGGGAATGACATCAAGAGGTAAAAACTGTACAGGAAAGAGAGAGAAAGACAGAGAGAAAATGAGCCAGACTCAATAGACATCCGCTGTTCTCCTCCATCCTAGAAAGAGGAAACTGCTTAATAAAGACGAACCCCACCTAGGGAAGTCTGTCCCTCTGCCAGTGCTGACGTCATGAACAATATGAGCATTAGACTGGGGCAGGGTGGGGCTGTACTGTGGACCAGGGTCGCACTTCTAATCCAAAAATAACATCTAAGTATGTTTTTTTTTCCCCCTCTCTCTATTTGCCGAGGGAAACGTTTTCGTTTAATGACTTGTGGGTTTTGAGGTGGGCGAATCAGGGACTCGTACCAACATGCTGTAACCCCACTAGACGTGATGTAGTTTCCATGTGAGATGGAAGTTTAAAAACATGACACTCTACAGTGAAGTATGCCACCAATATCCAGCCCCATCATGGAGACACACGGATCATGTTTTGCCCTGTGGACAAAAACTACAAGTCAAAACACTTCAGTATGGCTTCTGAATATACGGATGAGAGGGTTAACAAGTGACACTAACATGATGGTAGCTTTACAACCAGTTTAATGTTATGTAACTTATCCTGGAAGCTGTCTAGAGCTACCTGGAGTTTCAGAAAAATAACTTGCGGACCGTAGGAAACAAATCACCTAAAGTTGTGCTGTTATGTCTGTAGTGTTTATTTCCTCTTAAGGAGGATAAACAAACCATGAATATAACTTAGAGATGCTCTCTAATGGATGAAAGGTCATCCTTTTTAGTCTGATGATGCCGTGGCGCTTTTAAACAGTTTTAATGGAAGCAGGGAAGCCGAACCTCAAACCCTCGTCATCTCCTCCTTATTTCACCAACAAACAGCGTCTTTAAACGCGGGATGTTGAGAGTGTTGATGAGCAGAACAGACTCTGTTTGTACAGAGGGGCCCCTATTTAAAACCACCAAGGGCCACTCCCTCTTCTGAAGGGCCCCTCCCTCTTCTGAAGGGCTACTCCCTCTTCTGAAGAGCCACTCCCTCTTCTGAAGGGCCCCTCCCTCTTCTGAAGGGCCACTCCCTCTTCTGAAGGGCCACTCCCTCTTCTGAAGGGCCAACCCATCTGTTACAGTAACTCTGCCCCCGTGTTGTAAACTGCGTACAGTACAATCATAATTAGCTGTGTTTGTATCACAACAGATGTTGGCTCTGAGTTTATGTAACACGAGTAAAGACAGTGAGAGAGCAGGGCACTTACTCGGGTCTATCTTCTCCACTACAGGACCGCTTTAGGAAGAGAGGAAGCTTTGATATCGCTGGAAGTGAGCCAGTGTGTTTCAGCCGTGTACTGCGCCCTCTGGTGGCGAAAAGCTGAAACTACCAGTCAGGAAAAAACATTCGTTTTGGTGACTGTAAAGGTGTAAAGGAATAGCTCGCCTTGTGCACACAGCTTAGATATTACACGTTCATGAATGATTCATCCCTTCATCTTACTCTTATGGCCCTGACATGTTAAGACGCCTGTGAGAAATTGCTTCTGGGAAGAGATGAAAATTTGATGGAATTGAAATTGAAACCCTGTTTCTCTCTCTCCCTCTCTCCCCCCCGCCCCCTATTTCTCTCTCTCTCTCTTTCTCTCTCTCTCTCCCCCTGCCCCCTATTTCTTCCTCTTTCTCTCTCTCTCTCCCCCCTGCCCCCTATTTCTCTCTCTCTCTCTTTCTCTCTCTCTCTCCCCCCGGCCCCCTATTTCTCTCTCTCTTTCTCTCTCCCCCCCCCCCCCCCCCCCCCTCATGTTTCTCAGGCTCCACCCTTGACACAGAAGACTGGCTCACTGATTCGACGGCCAGCGACTTCACCTTCCTCCCCGACTGCAACCAGGAACGTTCCGGCATCTGCAACTCCTCCGACAGCTGGGTGTTCCCCACCGTATCCAAGGTTACGCCGGCCGCCAACGCCACCTCCAGCAACGCCACCAGCGGCCCCTTCCTGATCCTGGCCCCGCCCATGTTCGTCCCTCTCCACTCGGATTGGAACAGCGCCATGGCGGCTTGGGGTTTGGCGTGGGAGGCTCACGTCTACGGCCTGGGGTCCGTCTTCGCCATGGTGACCCTCGCTTCGGCCCTCAACCTGCTGTGCCTGCCCCTGCGCTGCCCCTCTGGGTGTGGCTACTTCGCCCTGGTCAGCCTGTTCCTCCTGGCCGCCGGCTCCACCCGGGCGTTCTCCCTCCTCTACGATGCCTACGGTCACCTGGACCGCCTGCCCTCCGTGGAGGCGTCTCTCCTGCTGTACGAGGCTCCGTTCCCCTGCCTCACCGCGGCCTTCGGCCTGGTGTTCCTCCTGCTGTCCATGCGTTCCAGGATGCAGCTGTCCTACTCAGCCTTCCAGAGACCCTGCTGCCTAGCCTGCCTGGTACTTCTCCACTTCCTCGCAGCCTTCGGACCGGCCGTGCTACTCCAGTTCTACCACCAGAGGGCGGCGACGTTCGGGCTCTTTCTGTCGTTGGTCTCGCGCGGGGCGTTCGTGGCTCTGGCGTCGTTCCTCTCCGCGGCGTATTTCGTGTTCTACTGCTACGTGAGGGCCGACTCCAAGCACATCTACCACCTCAACAACACGTCGCCTACGCCGGCCGAACGCTACAACCGCTGCCCGTTCGCCGAGAGCCGGGACTGGGACCGAGCGGCGGCTACCGTGTTCCTGTCAGCGCTCTTCTCTCTGGCCTCCGCCGGTCTGCAGCTCTACGCCATGCTCCACGCCCTCGGCCTAGCAGGCGGGGCGGAAGTCTTCCGCCCTTGGCCGTGGTGGGCCTTCCAGTTCAGCTGCAGGGTCTGCGAAGTAGGAGTCTGCCTCACCTTGGCCCTGGTGGTGGCCCAGCCGGTATACTGCTCTGACCACCTTCCGCAGGCCGCTAGCTGCTGGACCGAACTGCTGGCCGCCAAGTCGCCCATCATCCCTGGAAGCTACCAGTGGACTCTGAGCCAGCAGGAGAAGCTGGCCATCTGTGACTCCGTGGGGCACAGAGAGACCGAATGCCTGCCTCTTTACACCCTGGTGGACGAGAGGTTGGGAAACAGCCTGAACGGCCTGGACCTCCTTTACCACAGCAACCAGGGCTTGGCCTATCGGGACCTGGATCTGCCGGGGGCGGGCACGCAGGAAGAACAAGGGGGAGGAGCCACGTCCGGCGGTTCGTCGTTCACCAGCGACTCCACGGCCGACCTGAGGCCTCCCTCCCCCATCAACCTGCGGCGCAGCATCGACGAGGCGCTTTTCAGCGATGCGCTGTTTCCCATAAGCCTCTTTGGGCCGTCGAGAGCTTTCCGATGCAGTGATCTCTCCCTCAACGGGCCCCTGGGGCCTCCCAACGGTGGCCAGGCTCTCCGTGGGGACCTCTCGGCCGACCCGAGCCTGTACCGGACCTCGTCCTGTGCCGACGTGGCACCCCAGCTCTCTGCCCCTCATCCAGGAGACGCATCATCCCCTCAGTCCCTCTCCTCCTCCGCCAGCTCGTCACCAGATCGCTGGAGGGGAACCTCCTCCTCCTGTTCCCTGTACAGACCCTCCCTCGGAGACTCTACGCTGGTCCTCTGCTCCAGCCCCGGTCAGCTCGGTCCTGGAGGTGCCGGCCGGGGAGACGCCCCTCGAGGGAGCCAGGCGTGTCACCCCCAGGGCCGCTATCTCACCCTGGGGTCGGCCTCTCAGGAGAGTCTGGACCTGGACGTCTCCTCCGAGGCTGACCGCTCCGTCCAGGAGGAATTCATGAGTGCGTGTCGACAGATCGATGCTCTGAGCGTCTGCAGTGAGACGATTGACCTGTAGGGGGAGTCAGGAGGTGTAAAAGGGGAGTCGAGGCCAATGATGGCAGGTGTTCTTATTGAAAGAAAGCAAGATGGCCGTCTCGAAACGTGATTTTGAGTATCCCCTTTCTGAGCTTCTTCTTGGTTGAGGAAAATAGTCGATTGTGCCAAATTACTGGAGGGTTTGTTGATCAAGATTGTTTTTGAAATGAAACAACCGAAATGTTCGTTTGCTAAATTAAGGAGCTTTAAGTGCCACAGAACGCCACGACACCAAGGCTAATTTGTAAGTGACTTTTTTCCATGTTTGATATTCATTGTTGCTGTTTAATACTCCCATACACAGTATGGATTCCCTTGTACATTTGAATATATGAGGATGGGTACACATTTGTACAAACCCTATTTTGCAATTAGATACTACTGTGATTATAATAAGCACTTATTACACGAGACTACTGAAAACATTACACATACATACATATTAGACACGTACATATATATATATATACTTTAAAGTCTAATAGAATAATATTGTCATTCAATGCCAAGTTTATTTGATGCTGTTAATATCATAGTATTCTGCCTTTAGTTGTCCTCAGTGCAGTTTTCAGTGTCAGAGCTGCGCAACAGCGCCCCCTCCTAGGCAGGATGTCTCTGTTAAAACCACAGCTTATTGTCAACTGGCCAAAAACCAGCTTCACTAATTTATTCATCTGTTAAAAATATGATTATTCATGTTCAAGAATAAACACTCAACTGATTTTGTTTGTCTTCCATCGTTTTTTTTTTTGTTTTTTTTTACCTGTCAAACACGATAATCTAGTTTCCTCAGACATGGATTAATCCTCCTCCATGTTTTCATAAAGATCTTTAGGACTTCACTCTTCAATCAATCTGTGCGATCCTGTATGCATCCATGACAAAGAGACGACATTCAAACGCAGCTCATTTGAATTTTGTATTTATTTTACAATATTTAACAGAAAAAGCATCGTCTAGATCTGTTGCGTGTCTGGTTGTAAACAAAATCAGGTTCAAAGTAGAGGATTTTAAACACATGGGAGACTGCACACAAACAGCCTTCAAATCCAATTGGACAGAGGTTTATAATTCTCCATCTTTAGGTACGTTTACCTACAAATCCTACAAACTGCAAAAAGTCTCGTTAAGTCATTCTGGACCTTTAGGAGTGAAAAACGTACAATCATCAACACGATATGGAAAGCGCCCGCTAACACACATCCTAGAAAAAGACCTGGCGAAAAAACATCACAAACGTTAGAAAAACGAGTCTCCTCCTAACATCTGCCGACTTAACAGGAATACTGGACAATATTTCAGAAGAGACACGATTGGAGAACAGCAGAGAGGGGGTGTGCGTGCGTGTGTGTGTGTGTGTGCGGCGTCACACATCTTCATGTGGAAGCGTGTTTCTGAGTGTGTGCAGGCCATCGTCCTGTCCCTGTCTCAAGGCATGTGTCTGGTGAGAGCAGCTCTCTACAATCGCACGATCACATGATCAGACGTTACCACAATCTGCCACAGGACACGGTGGCTCAAAGGTAGAGAGAGGAGAGGGGGGGGGGGGGGGGGATATTTTGGCTTTGATATGACAAAAAGATTTGGTGTCAGATCACGTGACACTTGGCAGTATATAACTGATTATAAAAAGACTAGAAACAGCATCTACATGGAGGCCGGTGGGGGAAAAAGTAAAGAGGAAAAAAAAAAACAGCAAATAGAGAACAGGAACCTTCATGCTCACATTCTGTCTCCTTCATTTAAAAAAAAAAAATCAAACGGTTCTCAGAAGAGCAGGTTCTTCATGCACTGGTGGTCTTCGGATGAACCACCTGTATTTTAAACATCCCTGATCTACGGACTAGTCTAGCTCATGGTCCATTACACTGGTGTTCCCTGACTCTGTGAGACTGGAAATATTTGGTTCATCGTCTAACGCAGGGAGGGGAGGAAAGGGGCGGGGGGAGGGGGGGGCGGGGGGAGGGTCACAGAGAGAGGGAAACATGACGTTATTCGGGGGGGGGGGGCTGGTTCCACCACAGTACCAAACTACCTAGACACCTTCTTCATTAACAGCCACGGGCTCGTCGTACCTCAAGAGTCTCACGGTCAGAACGGTCCTAAACAATATATTTGAAGCGGCTTACGTCTGGAAGGCTCAGAGAGTCTGAAGCTGAGGACATGGAGAAGGGAGGATCTGCCACGGTGCATGGGGGGGGGAGGGGCAGCTCGCTGGTGAAGAGTGCAGCAGGACGTGGAGGAGACCAAACACACACAGACACACAGTCTAACCAGAACCCTGTGTGACTGGCCCCCCTGCTGTTAGTCCCCCCCCCCCCCCCCAGACCATCCTCCCTCCCTCCCTCTCGTCTTCTCTCCCCCTCTCTCTCTCCCTCCCTGGGTGGAGAGGAGGGAGGGGGGGGGGCGTCCTGGGAGCTGTGTGTGTGTGTGTGTGTGTGTGTGAGTGTGTGTGTGTGTCAGAAGTGGCGGTTGCGTTTGGTCACGGCGGGGGAGGGGACGTCTGGGACACACATCCTGCCTCGTCCTCTAGTAGAGACGCTTCTCGTAACTGTGGGGGGGGGGGGGGGGGGGAGAGAGAGAGGATATGACATCACTGCCTCGCCTCAAAACAGGAAGTACGGACATCACCCACACTAACCGGAAACCTCTAGGGAACTATCAGGACCATGATGGAAGGAACACCACAACAAGAACAACATCGAGAACGACATGACCACTGTTCTGTTCCCTGGACAAGCTGGGTTCTGCAGGACTGGGAGAACTTCAAGTGCTGTGAGAACACAACAGACCCCCTGATCTGCATGTTTAACAACATCAGACCTCCCCATTTATACTTACATGGGACAAAAGCATATCTACGGTGCAGAAGACAAACAGAAACACAAGGACAACTCAAGCTTCTGTACTGTACACGAGTGTGTGTGTGTACCTGTGTGTGTGTGTGTGTGTACTTACGAGTGGAGTCCGTGGACTCCTCCCTCCACCTGAGCAGACATGGTCCTTTTCTCAAACTTGAGCTCCCCAGAGTACATCATGGACCTGGACGACAGAAGCACATTAGCATCATGATCATGACGAATCGAACCGACAGCCTTCTGATCGCCAGCCTGATTCCCTAACCGCTCAGCCACCTGGTCCGCTCACCTCAGCACAGACAGACTCTTGGCTCCGATGTCTTGGCAGCCATGTTGGATCCCAGCGATCAGGTAGGGGACAAACTTGTGGATGGAGCCTTTGTCCTGGACAGAACCAGACACTCCCTGGGCCACCTTAACGTTGTCCCCCTCACTGTGGAGCAGAGAGAGAGAGGAGAGAGGAGAGAGGAGAGAGGAGAGAGAGGAGAGAGAGGAAAGAGGAGAGAGTAGAGAGGAGAGAGGAGAGAGGAGAGAGAGGAGAGAGGAGAGAGAGGAAAGAGGAGAGAGGAGAGAGAGGAAAGAGGAGAGAGTAGAGAGGAGAGAGCAGAGAGAGGAGAGAGAGAAGAGAGAGGAGAGAGAGCAGAGAGCAGAGTAGAGAGAGCAGAGAGAGAGGAGAGAGAGAGGAGAGAGAGAGTAGAGAGAGCAGAGAGAGGAAAGAGGAGAGAGTAGAGAGGAGAGAGGAGAGAGAGGAGAGAGGAGAGAGAGGAAAGAGGAGAGAGTAGAGAGGAGAGAGCAGAGAGAGGAGAGAGAGAAGAGAGAGGAGAGAGAGCAGAGAGCAGAGTAGAGAGAGCAGAGAGGAGAGTAGAGAGAGAGGAGAGAGAGTAGAGAGAGCAGAGAGGAGAGTAGAGAGAGAGGAGAGAGCACAGAGCAGAGAGAGCAGAGATAAAAGAGAGCAGAGAGAGCAGAGAGAAAGAGAGAAGAGAGAGAGGAGAGAAGAGAGAGAGGAGAGAAGAGAGAGAGGAGAGCAGAGAGAGAGGAGAGCAGAGAGAAAAGAGAGCAGAGAGAGGAGAGAGCAGAGAGAGCAGAGAGAGGAGAGAGAGAGAGAGAGAGGAGAGAGCAGGCGTCAGGGAGCAGAGCCACAGCAGAGCTACAGTCTGGTACAGTCACTCTGGTATCCATCTACAGTGCGATCTTGTCTCCATGACGACCCCACCCCGGTACCTGAAGTAGCGTTTCTGACTGCTGGTGTTGGTTTCCATGGCGTCCAGGGAGCCCATGCCGCGGTACTTCTTCAGCCGCACGCCGTCAGAGAAGAAGTACTCTCCTGGAGCCTCCGTGGTCGCCGCGAGCAACGAGCCCATCATCACTGGAGGAGAGAAACGGATCGCGTCGTTAAGGCCGACAGCCTGAGAGATAACCGCGTTGTTAGGACGGTAACCAGGCCGTTAAGTGGGTGGTTGTCCACACCTCAGTATGTGGGCGGGGCCTACCTGTGGACGCCCCCAAAGACAGAGCCTTCACCACGTGACCCACGGTCTGAATCCCGCCGTCAGCGATCACAGGCACCCCGAACCGCCTGGCGTACTCCGCCACCTTGTACACAGAGGTGCCTTGGGGGCGGCCGCAGGCCATCACTGCAACGCAGGAAACGGGAAGCGGCATCAGGACACGTCACCGACGTGGCGACGCATTGCAAGGGATGGATGGTTAAAATGCCTCGAGGCTTTATTTTGCATCCATCTGACCTTGAGATGGGGTCTGTTAACGACGCTGCATCGATCATGACCTCACGCATATTTTGACCAGGACTGAAACATATTTGACCCGATGCTGTTTGCTTTTCTGTAATCTTTCAACATGACCTTGTTTGAACCGAGAGGCATGTCCCCATGGCAACCCAGATCACCATGACAACCTCACGTGCCTATTTATGTGCTTCCTTTTCGTAACTGACTGGGGAACAGTTTAACCGCCTCTTCCAGTACTGACGGACTGAGGAGCACAGACAGACATCACAGACCAGTCACACACTGGAGACAAAAACTACTACAATGATTCTGAACCTGCAATACAAACCTACAGTGTGTGGTGTGTGAGGGTGTGTGGAGGAGTGAGGGTCTGAGATGGTGTATGAGGGTGTGTGTGATGGTCTGAGATGATGTGTGAGGGTGTGAGGGTGTGTGTGATGGTCTGAGATGGTGTGTGAGGGTGTGTGAGGGTGTGTGTGATGGTCTGAGATGGTGTGTGAGGGTGTGAGGGTGTGTGTGATGGTCTGAGATAGTGTGTGAGGGTGTGAGGGTGTGTGTGATGGTCTGAGATGGTGTGTGGAGGTGTGAGGGTGTGTGTGATGGTCTGAGATGGTGTGTGGAGGTGTGAGGGTGTGTGTGATGGTCTGAGATGGTGTGTGGAGGTGTGAGGGTGTGTGTGATGGTCTGAGATGGTGTGTGGAGGTGTGAGGGTGTGTGTGATGGTCTGAGATGGTGTGTGGAGGTGTGAGGGTGTGTGTGATGGTCTGAGATAGTGTGTGGAGGTGTGAGGGTGTGTGTGATGGTCTGAGATGGTGTGTGGAGGTGTGAGGGTGTGTGTGATGGTCTGAGATGGTGTGTGAGGGTGTGTGAGGGTGTGTGTGATGGTCTGAGATAGTGTGTGAGGGTGTGTGTGATGGTCTGAGATGGTGTGTGAGGGTGTGAGGGTGTGTGTGATGGTCTGAGATGGTGTGTGGAGGTGTGAGGGTGTGTGTGATGGTCTGAGATAGTGTGTGGAGGTGTGAGGGTGTGTGTGATGGTCTGAGATGGTGGAGGTGTGTGGAGGTGTGATGGTGTGTGTGATGGTCTGAGATAGTGTGTGAGGGTGTGTGGAGGTGTGAGGGTGTGTGTGATGGTCTGAGATGGTGTGTGAGGGTGTGTGGAGGTGTGAGGGTGTGTGGAGGTGTGAGGGTGTGTGATGGTCTGAGATGGTGTGTGAGGGTGTGTGGAGGTGTGAGGGTGTGTGGAGGTGTGAGGGTGTGTGATGGTCTGAGATAGTGTATGAGGGTGTGTGATGGTCTGAGATGGTGTGTGAGGGTGTGTGGAGGTGTGAGGGTGTGTGGAGGTGTGAGGGTGTGTGATGGTCTGAGATGGTGTGTGATGGTCTGAGATGGTGTGTGAGGGTGTGTGGAGGTGTGAGGGTGTGTGGAGGTGTGAGGGTGTGTGATGGTCTGAGATGGTGTGTGATGGTCTGAGATGGTGTGTGAGGGTGTGTGGAGGTGTGAGGGTGTGTGGAGGTGTGAGGGTGTGTGGAGGTGTGAGGGTGTGTGGAGGTGTGAGGGTGTGTGATGGTGTGTGAGGGTGTGTGATGGTCTGAGATGGTGTGTGATGGTCTGAGATGGTGTGTGAGGGTGTGTGATGGTCTGAGATGGTGTGTGAGGGTGTGTGGAGGTGTGAGGGTGTGTGGAGGTGTGAGGGTGTGTGATGGTCTGAGATAGTGTGTGAGGGTGTGTGGAGGTTCTCACCTTCCTGGGTGATGCAGATTGAGCCACACCCCATTCCCACCCGGAGAGCATCCACACCTGCATCAATCAGGTTCTTAGCCTGGGCTGCTGTCACCACTGCAACACACACACACACACACACACACACACACACAAGGATGTTACACAACAGACACACACACAGCTTTCCATGTGCCATGTGGGCTTTCTGATTGGATGTGAATCCATCATGTGACGTGGGCTTTCTGATTGGATGTGAACCCATCATGTGACATGTGGGCTTTCTGATTGGATGTGAACCCATCATGTGACATGTGGGCTTTCTGATTGGATGTGAACCCATCATGTGACACGTGGGCTTTCTGATTGGATGTGAACCCATCATGTGACATGTGGGCTTTCTAATTGGATGTGAACCCATCATGTGACACGTGGGCTTTCTGATTGGATGTGAACCCATCATGTGACACGTGGGCTTTCTGATTGGATGTGAACCCATCATGTGACACGTGGGCTTTCTGATTGGATGTGAACCCATCATGTGACACGTGGGCTTTCTGATTGGATGTGAACCCATCATGTGACACGTGGGCTTTCTGATTGGATGTGAACCCATCATGTGACTGACCGTTTCCTCCCACCACCTGCAGCTCAGGGTGTTTCTGCTTGATGTAGTTGATCATGTTGATCTGATACACAGAGTTCCCCTGGGAGGAGTCCTGCAGAGAGAACACCATTACCCACGATGCAGCAGAGACAGACAACACCATTACCCACGATGCAGCAGAGACAGACAACACCATTACCCACAATGCAGCAGAGACAGACAACACCATTACCCACGATGCAGCAGAGACAGACAACACCATTACCCACGATGCAGCAGAGACAGACAACACCATTACCCACAATGCAGCAGAGACCGACAACACCATTACCCACAATGCAGCAGAGACAGACAACACCATTACCCACGATGCAGCAGAGACAGACAACACCATTACCCACAATGCAGCAGAGACAGACAACACCATTACCCACGATGCAGCAGAGACAGACAACACCATTACCCACAATGCAGCAGAGACCGACAACACCATTACCCACAATGCAGCAGAGACAGACAACACCATTACCCACGATGCAGCAGAGACAGACAACACCATTACCCACAATGCAGCAGACAGACAACAACATTACCCACAATACAGCAAAGAGCGATCTTGGCTCCTGGAGCAGACAGCCCTGACCCCTGACCCCCTGACCCACCAGCACGACCACGTCCACCCCAGCCTGCACCAGCAGGTCCAGACGGTACTTGTCGTCCTCCCTGGTTCCGATGGCGGCGCCGCAGAGCAGCTGCTTGCGGGAGTCTTTAGAGGCCAGAGGGTAGTCCCTGTTCTTCTTCAGGTCTGTCCGGGCGATGATGGCCACCAGCTCATCACTGTCGTTCACGATGGGAAGCTTCCCTGCAAACACACACACACACGTCAGGAAACACACATCATATCCCGGCTGTGCCAACATGACGTTGGGCAAGTCATCGTGTCCTTGGGCAACACACTTCACCCTACCTCCCTCAGGGGGGAATGTCCCTGTACTTGCTGTCAGTCGCTCTGGATAAGA
Organism: Neosalanx taihuensis; assembly: GCA_030340665.1. Lineage (NCBI taxonomy): Eukaryota > Metazoa > Chordata > Actinopteri > Osmeriformes > Salangidae > Neosalanx > Neosalanx taihuensis. The sequence continues at coordinate 6,562,364 of CM059307.1, forward strand.
GCGTCTGCTAAATGACTACATGTAGATCTGTAATCAAGATGGCCGACCTTTCTTGCTCCTCTGCAGGATGTCGTTGGCCTCCTTCAGGGTCACACCAGCAGGAGCCACCACAAGCTCCTCCCTCTTGGTCATCGCCTAGGAAACCACAAAACATCATCTGTCAGAGAAAGTCACAGATCACAACTCATTCTCCAAGCCCTCCAAACACAAGTCACACACACACACACCTCACACACACACACATACCTCACACACACACACACACCTCACACACACCACACACACACACACCTCACACACACACACACCTCACACACACACACCCCACACACACCCGTCACACACACACACCTCACACACACACACCTCACACACACCTCACACACACACACCCCACACACACCTCACACACACACACACACACCTCACACACACCTCACACACACACACACCCCTCCTCACCTCCTCTAGGGGCCGGCTGTGGTCCTTCTCCGACAGGAAGTCGATGTCTCTGGAGGTGACGATGCCCACCAGCTTCCCTCCCATCTTGCCCGTCTCGGTCACGGGGATCCCAGAGAAGCCGTGATGCTGCTTGGCCTGGATGACATCACCCACCGTGTGACGAGGACTCATCACCAGAGGATCTGTGATGAAACCCTGCTCGAACCTCTGCCCAGCCGCAGCACAAACACACCAGCCACAACACACACACACCAGCCACAACACACACACACACACACACCAGCCACAACACACACACACACCAGCCACAACACACACACACCAGCCACAACACACACACACCAGCCACAACACACACACACCAGCCACAACACACACACACACACACACCAGCCACAACACACACACACACCAGCCACAACACACACACACACCAGCCACAACACACACACACACACACCAGCCACAACACACACACACACACCAGCCACAACACACACACACACACCAGCCACAACACACACACACACACACACCAGCCACAACACACACACACACACACACCAGCCGCAACACACACACACCAGCCACAACACACACACACACACACACACACACCAGCCACAACACACACACACACCAGCCACAACACACACACACACCAGCCGCAACACACACACACCAGCCACAACACACACACACACACACACACACACACACACACACCAGCCGCAGCACACACACACCAGCCACAACACACACACACACCAGCCACAACACACACACACCAGCCACAACACACACACACACCAGCCGCAACACACACACACCAGCCACAACACACACACACACCAGCCACAACACACACACACCAGCCACAGCACACACACACACCAGCCACAACACACACACACCAGCCGCAGCACACACACACACACACCGACCAATGTTAAAACATGATAGAACAGTGGTCTTCAACCCTGGTCCTCAGGACCCACTGTCCTGCATGTTTTAGATGTTTCCCTGCTCCAACACACCTGATTCTAATGCATGGGTCGTTATCTAGCTCTGAAGAATCCTGGTAAACGATCATGCATTAGAATCAGGTGTGTGGGAAGGGGGAAACATCCAAAACATGCAGGACAGTGGGTCCTGAGGACCAGGGTTGAAGACCACTGTGATAGAACATCGCTGCCAGTGAAGTAAGAAATTGTCCTGATGAATTTAAAATTCTTACCTTGACTTTACGAACTTCATTAGCCTGGAACTCTGGAGTGCAGTTATGATGAATCATCCCAATTCCACCCATCAACTACAACACAGAGCAGCAGAACAGTCAAGCCCCTCCCAGAACAGTCAGGCCCCTCCCAGAACAGTCAGGCCCCTCCCAGAACAGTCAGGCCCCTCCCAGAACAGTCAGGCCCCTCCCAGAACAGTCAGACCCCTCCCAGAACAGTCAGGCCCCTCCCTCTTTGACACACACACGCCAACCAAACCACAGACTTATATCAGACACAGTGAAGGCCGGATCTTACCGCCATGGCGATGGCCATCGCAGACTCTGTGACTGTATCCATGGGAGAGGAGATGAGCGGAGTCTTGATGGTGATCTTCCTGGTCAGGGCAGAGGTCAGGTCCTGAGGGGGGGGGGGGGGGGGGGGGGTAGACACCACAGTTAGCATGCTCTGCTGACTATCACCACAGTTCAACAGCACAGTTAGCTCACTGTTCCACTGAGTACAGGACAGTAACCCCCTGTGTCCACCAGGGGGGGGGGTTATCTAGAGCGAGCGCCTGGGCGTCCCTCTTTGACCAGACCTCAGAGAAGCTGAACAGAGGCTGCTGTGTTGACACACACCCTGGCTCTACCTGACAGGGGGGGGGGGGGGGTGCAGTGTTTAAGGCAACAGAACCAGGGGAACCATGGAGGAACCAGGGAGCAACCAGGGAGGAACCCAGGAGACCCACGGGAACCAAAATAACCTGTGACCTTCACTTTGGACTGGCCCAGCCTGGGAACGTCCTCCGTGTGATAAAAAAGAGTCAGTGAGTGTGAGAAGCAGCCCCCCCCCCCCCCCACTCCCCCCCCCCCCCACACTCCCCCCCCCCCCCCCCCCCCCCCCTCCTGACAGCATTCCTGCTTCCTGGGAAACCACACAGTGTTGGGCCACACATTCCTCCCACAGACCTGCTAGATACCACAGCTCCCTAACCTGTGAGGACCTGTGAGGACTCCAGGACACAACATCCCGTGTTGGCACAGCCCGGGATTCGAACCAGGAACTTTCTGATCACTAGCCTGACTATCCCTAACCACTCAGCCACCTGACTCTACACTCTGCTCTATTCTCTTGAAGGGGGGGGGGGAGAGATTAGATATCAATTTGATTAAAAAGCCCAGAACTGGACAGCAGAAAGGAGGGATTTGATCCTAAAGCCTGAGATTAACACTCCCATCATCCCCCTGCCAGGTGGGGTGGGGGGGTGGGGTGGGGGGGAGAGAGAGGGAGAGAGAAGGGGGGGAGACAGCGAGCAGAAAAGAGCAGCCCTCCCAGCACAACCATAAAACACAGACGGACCGGCCGCCATCTTGGCTCAAAAGGCCCTGCGGTGTCAGAGTGACGCGGTCGCTCGGAAACACAGCAGACCTGCAGCAGGAAAACATGCAATTACCAAAGCCAGCATGTGGTTCAAGTTAGCGTGTCTAAATCTGTGCTGAGAGGAGAGTCACGGTCTAGCAGAGGTTAGCGTAGGAGTGTCTGTTGACTGAAAGTTAAATACGGTCGTGGTCTAGTTAAAAATCCCAACCCCTCCCCCATCCTCCTCCCCCTCCCCCTCCTCCAGACTAGAACGAGTCAACATCTTCCCCCTGCCTTTAAAACAAGCCTGTCTGAACCTGACGAAGTCACCTGGGGGAGGAATAAGAGAAGGAGCTGTCGAGGAGCCATGTTGCTAAGAACATCCAAGAACATCTGCTGCATCTTTCAGCTAGTAAACCTTACTGAGGGCCAATGAAACAGGCGTCAAGAGAAGAACAGAGAAGGGAAACTGAGTGAGAGTGTGTGTGTGTGTGTGTGTGTGTGTGTGTGTGTGTGTGTGTGTGTGTGTGTGTGTGTGTGTGTGAGTGTGTAAGAGGAAACACTCACCACTTCATCGGAGCTGAAATCTATGAAGCCTGGCAGAATCAGGAAGTCACTGGAAGACAAGAGGCAGAATGAAAGGTCAGGGGTCATGTGTACACACACACTCAACCATGAACCCATCCTAGGGTAGGCGGGGGTCAAAACACAGCAGGACTGCATCCGGTCGGTTCAAACCAGTTCAACTGATGAGGGGGGGAGGAGACTGGGTGGTGATGAGGCACAACATGACAAAGCCACGCCCACCTGGCCACACCTAGCCACGCCCACCCACATCTTTACGCTCTCCTTCCTGCTAAATCCTCCACCTGACCAAGGCTTCAGACCAGGAGCAGCAGCACCGACTGGAAGGTCACATGTCATCAGGAGGCAAACACACACCACTAGGACCTGGGTGCTGTGTGCTAGGTGCTGTGTGCTAGGTTATGTGTGCTAGGTTATGTGTGCTAGGTGCTGTGTGCTAGGTTCTGTGTGTTAGGTGCTGTGTGCTAGGTGCTGGGTGCTGTGTGCTAGGTGCTGTGTGTTGTGTGCTGTGTGCTAGGTGCTGTGTGCTAGGTGCTGTGTGCTAGGTGCTGTGTGTTGTGTGCTAGGTGCTGTGTGTTGTGTGCTAGGTGCTGTGTGCTAGGTGCTGTGTGCTAGGTGCTGTGTGTTAGGTGCTGTGTGCTAGGTGCTGTGTGCTGTGTGTTGTGTGCTAGGTGCTGTGTGCTAGGTGCTGTGTGTTAGGTGCTGTGTTCTAGGTGCTGTGTGCTAGGTGCTGTGTGCTGTGTGTTAGGTGCTGTGTGCTGGGTGCTGTGTGTTAGGTGCTGTGTGCTGGGTGCTGTGTGTTAGGTGCTGTGTTCTAGGTGCTGTGTGCTGTGTGCTAGGTGCTGTGTTCTAGGTGCTGTGTGCTAGGTGCTGTGTGCTAGGTGCTGTGTGTTAGGTGCTGTGTGCTAGGTGTCGTGTGCTAGGACAACTGAATTTGAGTTGGCAACATGCCGAATAACAAAAGCTTATCTTTCAACACTTTCAAACCTCTGAACATGCTGGATATTCTCACTGTACATCCCTGTATCACAATCTATTCATATTTTAATAGATGGTTTAAAATATAAAACACTTCAATGTTTTTTAGGAGCTTGCAGAGACACAGTGGGACTGAATCCAACTGAACCAACAAACAGCAGGACTGAGAACAGGGGGAAGGGAGGGGGAGATGGAGGGGGAGAGAGAGAGAGAGAGAGAGAGAGAGAGAGAGAGAGAGAGAGAAGGAGACAGAGAGAGAGAGGGGTGGGGAGAGAGGGGAATGGAACAGAGAGGAGTGTTTTTCACAGACGGGTGTATATTTGGTGTTTTTGGCGAGAGGGTGTAAAAACACAGACAGACTGAAGAGAGAAGAAGGACGGCTTTGTGAGCAGAGAGAAGGAAGGAGAGATACAGGAGGAGGAAGAGAAGAGAAGAGGGGGAAGAAGGAGAGGCAGGAGGAGGAGAAGAGAGGGAGGAAGGAAGGAGAGAGACAGGAGGGGGAGGAACGAGAGAGACAGGAGGAGGAAGAAGAGGGGGAGGAGTAGTGGGGACAAGTCCCAAAGAGAGAACTCCTGGAGATGGAAAGAGCAGCACAAAGGAAGTGGAGAGAGTTGGAGTGTGTGGTAATGGAACACAGACAGGACAGTGAGACACACAGACTACACACACACACACACACCACAGACCACACACACCAAATAAGTTACCCATGCAGGATTAGAGGGAGGAGAAAACAAACAAGTACAGCCAGACACAGAAAACATCTGCCAGCCCAGCCTCAACAAGAGACCCTGCCCTGGGATAATGTAGCCCAAACAAGTGACCCTGCCCTGGGATAATGTAGCCCAAACAAGAGACCCTGCCCTGGGATAATGTAGCCCAAACAAGAGACCCTGCCCTGGGATAATGTAGCCCAAACAAGTGACCCTGCCCTGGGATAATGTAGCCCAAACAAGAGACCCTGCCCTGGGATAATGTAGCCCAAACAAGAGGCCCTGCCCTGGGATAATGTAGCCCAAACAAGAGACCCTGCCCTGGGATAATGTAGCCCAAACAAGTGACCCTGCCCTGGGATAATGTAGCCCAAACAAGAGACCCTGCCCTGGGATAATGTAGCCCAAACAAGAGACCCTGCCCTGGGATAATGTAGCCCAAACAAGAGGCCCTGCCCTGGGATAATGTAGCCCACCTAACCCCCTCCTCCTCCCTCACATGACAGCACATCAGGAGGGTCATGTGCAGCCTTCACTTCATTACTGAACAGGGAGACGCTCTACACACACACACTCTGTCTCACACACACACACTCTGTCTCACACACACACACTCTGTCTCACACACACACACTCTGTCTCACACACACACACACACGTTCAGAACTTCCCTGAGTCGCATCACTCTTTCACAGAATATAGTTCCTCACCCTGGACTAGCTGTGGTCTAACCTTACCCAGAGGAACGTTCCAGAAACAAACGCTGCCAACAGCTTTTGGGGAAACAACTCTTAGGTGTTAGATGATAGAAGACCTTCAGATACGAATCACACCGATGACCAGCAGGTCAAAGTATCATGTCTGGAGACCAAACACAGCACCTGCACGTTCAGCAGGGTTATCAGGCAAGGTTATCCAGCAGGGTTATCAAGCAAGGTTATCCAGCAGGGTTATCCAGCAGGGTTATCCAGCAGGGTTATCAACACTGTGGATGCAGTTGAGAGTGAAAAGTGAAATGACTGAAAATTTAAATGACTGTTCTCATGAGAGGCTGTGACAGAGGGGGGGGGGGGGGGGGGGTGAAGAGGAGGGGGGATGAAGAGGAACCTGGATGGGTGGCCAACTAGACAATCACGTCACAACTTATGAAAGCATCGTACAGCAGCTCCTGCAGACTCACAGTGACCCATGTGGATGCAGCCATAGCAACACTGGAAGCACATATCCCCCATATAGCTCCTGGAAGCCATTCATCTGCTAAATTAATACATGTCAATGTAAAATCCACCCAGTGGTAGAGTTAGCTGTTAGCGTAGCCCTAACACCCTTCCCATCAGCCCCCACACAGGTGAATATCGTCCAATAAGCTTAGAAGAAGAAGAAGTCATGGTACCAGGGTGCAAGAAGGCGTGTCTTAGGAACCCAAAAAATGGTGGATTCTCAGTTTTTAATGTTCTGATTGTTCTGACTAGAATTTATTTTATTAAATGTAATCTTTTTTTTTTTAGTGTGACAGTGTAAAATGGTTAGAAGTTAACCGTTCTACTCACTTGTAAGTCACCCCGTCCCCTTTAGAGCAAAGCTCTGCTCCAGATAGACCGTCCACGTCAACACACTGTGGGTCAGATCTGCCGGTTCAAAATGCGTTTCCCGTTACATGACGCCGCCCGCATCCCCCCCCCCCCGCCCTCCCCCTCCCTCCCTCCCCTCCCTCCCCCCCACACCGCGACCCTCACCTCACTACATCTACCCAACAACTGAATGACCCAAGTTCCCCTGGTAGCAGAGCCAAAACACCGACTTACTTGTAGGTGAGTCCGTCACCGATGGAGAACAGCTGCTGGGCTGAGAGTCCATCTTCAGGGACGTAGCCGGTTCCACCGCTGATCAGGTAGTCTGCCATGCTGGTACAGAACAACACAACAAGGTCAGATCTCACAACGCACACAAACCAGACCTGGTTCAGGGCTTGAGACAAAGCTCATTCTAGTCTGAGTCTCCTGAAGGACTGCCCTGAAGTCTCAGCTGGGAACAGAGACAGAGACCGATCACAGATGCCGTGTTCTTGACATGACAGCACATCTGGGACTGCGTGACCCACTGACATGATAACATACATGTCATCATGATAACATACATGACATCATGATAACATACACTGTGTGCATGTTCACCTTACTGACCTACATAGATGTAAACAACGACGAATCTACGAGAAACCAGACCAGTGTCACAGATGAACCCATGAACACATGAATCATCCCATCCCTCATCAGATTTCAATCATCATCCATCAGCTAAATCATGATCACACATGTTATAAACTAACATATTTAAGATGGTAGTTTGGGAGCCACATTTTAATCATTTTAATGAGATTTCAATTAGATTCGAATGTAAATAAAAGATCATTTTAACAAATGAAAGTTAGATTTGTCTGATGTTACTAAATGCTAGCTTGTTAGCCTGTTAGCTTGTTAGCTGATCTCACATGTCGGTAGGAAATGATGAACTAAACAGCCTTCAATAGACTCAAGTTACGTTAAAATAATAAAATATCACCAATATGACGTGTTAAATACAAGTTTAAGGCAGATTAATGATAAAAGAATCATTCAAATGTCCTGCTAGCTAGTCTGCTAGCATGTGGTAAAACAGACATGTGTCTCCTAGCACGCTGCGATTATTACTGGTTTTAATATAATCAGTTTAGAACAATAAAAGAACGATAAAATATATTCATTAAATATAGAAACATTTCCAAACCTTCTCCAACTCTCTGGATATGCAGGTTGTCTGGTTAATAACTTCCCAGCTGTGTTTCTATGGTAACTGAGTATCTCTGGACCAAAAACTGAACCAGGTTAAATACCGGGTTAGTTTAGTTATCCCGGGTTAGTTTAGCTCGGAAAGGACGATCAAACCCCCAAACCGGCTCCGGTAAGATGTTGGCTTCAGTCGGTAACGGAGCTCTCACGTGCTGCTGCTGGATGTGATCACCTGCTGAACTCTGCTGGTTATGTATGGAGGCAGAGTCTGTCTGAGAGACTCGTCATCTCCCCCCTGCCCCCTCCCTCTCTCTCCTCCCTCTCACCCCTCCCTCTCATCCCTCTCACCCCCCCTCTCCTCCCTCTCCACCCTCTCACCCCCCCTCTCCTCCCCCCTCCCTCTCTCTCCTCCCTCTCACCCCTCCCTCTCATCCCTCTCACCCCCCCCCCCCTCCTCCCTCTCCACCCTCTTACCCCCCCCTCTCCTCCCCCTCCCCCCCTCTCCTCCTTTTCACCCCCCTCTCCTCCCTCTCCTCTCCCTCCTATCCCAGTCTCCTCTCTACTGAAACAGCACATGAGATCCAAGGCTCGTGCTTAACCCTATGAGTTTGGTAAATCAATAAACTTCCACCGTCATTGATAGCAATGCTATCCGATTGCATATTGTGTTTCAAAGTTCCAATTGATCAATTATATCGGTGGGAGGGGGGGGGGTGCTGAAATTGGACAGAACCCCTCTCTGATTAAAGCATCACATGACACTAAACTCTGAATTCCACCGGATGTGCTGCTAATAAAAGAGCCGCTTAATACAGATCACATTCTAGGACAGGCAGGATTCTAACATTCTGTAGAAAACCTGTTAACCCTGTAAAAAGGTTTTTCATCTAGTGCAGAGCAGAGCTGAGACAGTTCAGTTCAAACAGGCTTTATCCAGTGTGTTAATGTAGTCTGTGTTCTAAACCACACTGAGGAGATGAAAGCAGAAATGTGTATGTAATGAATTGATGGACGACAATTATGATCTTCTACCCTTAGATAAACATAGAAATATACTTCCTCTCTCTGGCTATATCTCCCTCCCTCCCCCTCCTCTCTCTCTCTCTCTCTCTCTCTCTCTCTCTCTCTCCCTCTCCCTCCCTCCCTCCCTCCCTCCCTCCCTCCCTCCCTCCCTCCCTCCCTCAGTATACAGGATCCACTCTCCCTGGGTTCCTGGGGCTTTCAAAGAGCTTTTAAAGTGTCTGGATGGAACTGCATGTTGGTTTTTGCTAAGCAGGTTTACATAACAGCTATCATGGTGCCACTTAAATCTCATCACTTACTCCTAATGCTGCAGAAATGGATAGTCGGCTTATAGTCTGTTAGACCATAAAGGGTTTTTTATGTGTTTGTGGTTGAACTGTTCTGACAGAATGGATGAGTTTTGTTCACAGTTATGAATCCCAATGGAGAGAATAGAGGAATAATGTAAAGTTCAGAAACTACATGGAGCTGCTTGATTTCAATCCAGAATTTATTCCTGCTACAGTGAGGGTTCCCTGCTATTCTCATGGTGATAGTGTGTGTGTGTTAGTGTGTGTGTGTGTGTGTGTGTGTGTGTGTGTGTGTGCGTGCGTGTTAGTGTGTATCTGTGTGTGTGTGTGTGTGTGTGTGTGTGTGTGTTAGTGTGTGTGTGTGTGTGTGTGTGTGTGTGTGTGTGTGTGTGTGTGTGTGTGTGTGTGTGTGTGTGTGTGTGTTAGTGTCAGGTTAGATGTGGGTCATTGCAAATATGGGTCACAGACTCCTCCACCAACAGTGTTATGTGGCTATTTTAAGCAGTTCATTCACACCAAACCTGAACTCCTACCCAGACACTTCTGTCTGATCCAGCCTTACAGAAGAGGGCGATCTAATCCATCCTTCTCAAAATAACCGCGTGACTTAAGACAAGCTGTTTAATGCTGTCCTGCTCTGCTCCATGAAGAGATCAACTGCCGTAGTTCTACACCACAATCACAGCTGCTGCCAACAGGATCCATCTGGTCAGACAGGTCAGTGTTAGACTCAGGTGCTCAGGTGCGGAGGGGGTTCTGGGGGGGGGGGGGGTTCTGGGGAGGGGGAACTCTGATCCACACCCCTTTCAGATTCATCTAACTCTCTAAGTGGAATCGCCTTAAAGCGTGTTTACATGTCAGATAATGTGTCAGTTGGTGACATTATAACGAGGAGGTGAATAACACCGTCAGGGCAGGGACTGGAACCCGAGTCGACTGCTGAAGCCTGATTTACATGTTGTTCCTGTGGATGCAGGTGTGTGAAAACCAGACAAAAGAAACACAGTCCTGTAAAAACAGGCTTCTTCTAATCCTTTAAACCATTGACAAGCAGCCAAGAACTTCTATTAGAAGCCTTAGTACTTTTGAAGTATTTGCTCTAAATAGCACCTGTCAGCAGCAGTGATTCAACTTAACTAACCCTTCACCTGATGAGAGTACAGAGAGAATAATGTCTGCTTAGATAACCCCTGTCTTCCACTCTCCATGCCTTCATATATCACTTATACAAAGCCTCTCTGTCTCACTATTTGTTAATAGGATGAATATCCAAAATATATCCAAAATATATCCAGGTACTGTGTTTAAATCTTACACACCAAAAACATTTTTTACATGAACATTGTCTTGAAAATATTTTTTGTATCTTCTCTATATTTGTACGCCAGTGTAGAATTATTTCATGTCTTTTCATGTAATAATTTCTCAAATCATTTTTTGAATTTACTTCTCAAACACGTTTTTGTAATCTCAATTCCTGTGGTTGCCTGTGTGGCTTTGTGTTCTCCGGGGGGCCCTTGGGAGCCAGACTCACCTCTCAGGCCCCAGGCCAGCCTGAATGCGTGTGGCGCTGTACCGCTGGGCGGCTGTCTCGTGGCCCTGTCCGTGGGGGCTCATACGGAGGCGGTGGTCCCCTCCCTGGAGAGACATGCCAGTTGACCGGAGCTCCTCAGTCCCCGAGGCTCTCTGGGAGTCCGACTGGCGGCTCCCTCTGTCCCCCACAAAGTGCTCCTGTCCGTAGCCCTCCATCTCCGACCGGCTGTTCGGCTCAGGTAAGGCAACAAATGCTCTTACGAACGCCCTCAGACACCTGTCTGTCCTCCCTGCCTGTCCTATCTGTCAGGTATATCTGTCTGTCTGTCCGGTCTATCTGCCCGTCCTCCCTGCCTGTCCTATCTGTCAGGTATATCTGTCTGTCTGTCCGGTCTATCTGTCTGTCTGTCCGGTCTATCTGTCTGTCCTCCCTGCCTGTCCTGTCTGTCCGGTCTATCTGTCTGTCCTCCCTGTCTGTCCTGTCTGTCCTCTTTGTCTCTGTACACTCCTGTTGCTCGAAAGCAGAACACAGCCTGTATCAGTGTTTGTACGAGCTGAAACCAAACAGTCAAATGAGCAGAGAGAGAAAAACTCCACCGGAGAAAAACACAACAAGAAGCTTCCTCCCGACTCAGCACATTCTTATCTTAGGTCCCATAGCTCCATCTTCTCAGCTCTCTCTGATCCAGGGTGTTTTTTCACAGAGAGCAGCGCAGAGCAAGGGAGGCAGAGAGAGGGGGGCAGCGCTGTGACCCGCTCCCTCCCCAGGGCGCACCTGTTGGCCAGACACCTCGAGAGCCGCTCGAGGCGTATCACAAGAGGGCGTCGCCGTAGCAATGGTCCTGCCAAGAGGGCGTCGCCTTAGCAATGCTCCTGGTCGCTGTGGAGATGATGGCAGCAAGAGAGAGAGAGAGGAGAGAGAGAGAGAGAGAGAGACGCTTATTGTCGCTTGTTTTCGACCTCTCAAGAGAACCAGCTGCAACCGGCCCAGAGAGAGTTGATGGTGCGGATGGGCGGCAGTAAAGAAGTCCAGATGAAAGGAGGGAGAGGAACAGATAACAGGGTCAGACTCCAGCCAGAGGCTAGAGGAGAGGATGAATGGGATGGATGGAGGGATGGGGTTTTGTCTAGTTGAGTGCTATGTGAAGCTCTCTCTCTCGGCTGTTCTCTCTCTCTCCACCCTCAGTATCTATCGGTGCGCAGCTTAAGCCTGAAGGCTTAGTGGATTGGAGAATTAGAAGCTGTGGGACGACTATGGAGGCACAGGACAGTTAAATACATCACAAACGACCTATCACTGTCACTAGTTAAGTGTATGTGGGTGTGGGGGAGTGTGTGTGTGTGTGTGGGGGAGTGTGTGTGTGTGTGGGGGGGGGGGTTCAAAGTTGTGGGATAAAACTAACTAAAGTCTATGTTCCACAGAGAGAGCAAGCCATCATGTCCTTTAGAAGAATGTTTGTCTAACCACTGAGAGTGTTGAGGAAGAACACACACAGGAACTAGACCCTAAGTCAGGGGTCGGCAACCCTGGCCCTAGCATGGACATGCATAAAGAATGTCTATGGGTCTACGTTCTAATGTCTATGGGTCCTAGGGAGCCACTGTCCTGAAGATTTGAGATGTTTCCCTGCTCGATTTCCCCTCAGACTGATGTGCGACCAGACATTAGAACTCTGAGATCTTCTTCTATAACATCTTAGTCTCTGCCCGTGTTCTAACATACCACAGGTCAAAGGTCAAAGTCAACTCCACTGACAAGGGAAATCTTACAAGCGTTTCGTAGGTCGTAGGTTCAAATCCCACACTGGCATCACTGAGAACACATGCTGACTGGCTTTGGCATGCAGTCCTAGCATCTATTGAAATAGACTCACTTGTGTGGAAAGGGTGTATGAGAGTGTGTGTGTGTGTGTTTGTGTTTGTGTGTGTGTGTGTTTGTGTGTGTGAGAGTGTGTGTGTGTGTGTGTGTGTGTGTGTGAGAGTGTGTGTGTGTGTGTGTGTGTGTGTGTGTGTGTGTGTGTGTGTGTGTGTGTGTGTGTGTGTGTGTGTGTGTGTGTGTGTGCGGGGGAGTTTCCTCTCCTTTAGAGGAATCACCTGCAGGTGACTGTTTGTGAGAGTTGCAGACGTTAGGATGGAAAATCCTCTTAAGGAGTCAATGTGATGGAAACGCCTCTTCAACCCCCTCTACTCTCCCCCCTTCACCCCCTCTACTCTCCCCCCTTCACCCCCTCTACTCTCCCCCCTTCACCCCCTCTACTCTCCCCCCTTCACCCCCTCTACTCTCCCCCCTTCACCCCCTCTACTCTCCCCCCTTCACCCCCTCTACTCTCCCCCCTTCACCCCCTCTACTCTCTCACTCCCCTCCTCTACTCTCCCCTTCTCCTCCCCTCCACTCTCCTCCACTCCCCCTCCTCTACTCCCCCCTCTACTCTCCCTCACTCCCCCCTCCTTCTCTATCCCTCCTCCCCTGTCTTGAATCAGTAGCCGTATCCAACATGGAGGACAAATTGTAATTTAAGGGTTTTAAATGTGACACAAGTGTGACTTTCATTTAGATGACATCTGAGGACAGTCACATGGGGACTGAGTGAAATGCTGGAATTACAAAGAGTTCAAGTGGAAGCAGTCCTTGGCATGACATTTAATGAAACATGCACGGACACACACTCTCATACACAGACACTCTCATACACAGAGAACCCTGTAACCTTTCACTTTTTGTACCACTGTGACTTGAGGTCACGGTGTGTTTGTGTGTGTGTGTGGTGTGTGCGTCTTTCCCCCACTCACTTGATTACCATGACGTTAATGTTCGTCATGTGCAGAGCGTGGACACTCATTGAGACAAACCTGACACACGAGACTCCGGCCAGGACAGACAGACCTTCTGACAGTCCCTGCCTTGTGTGCTCAGTGTGTGTGTGTATCTGTGTGTGTGTGTTTCTATCTGTGAGCGTGTGTGTGGGGGGGGAGAGGGAGGGGGGGTGGGGGAGAGGCCTGAGGGGGCCCCCTTGTGTGTCACCTGAGGAGAGTCAGGTGGCTGAGCTAGCAATCAGAAGGTTGCGAGTTTGAATCCCGGCCGTGCCAACATGACATTAGGGCAAGGCACTTCACCCTACTTGCCTCAGAGGGGTAATGTCCCTGTACTTGCTGTAAGTCGCTCTATATAAGAGCGTCTGCTAAATGACTGAATGTAAATGTGTGTATACTATTGTGTATGTGCTGTGATGTCCAGAAGTCCTGCCATACTACAACAGTGAGTCCCTAAAACACTGAAACAGTTGATGAGCCACCATGTTACCGTGCTTCAGTTCACCTTGACTCCTTGTGACAGTGTGGGTGTATGATATTACATCTGACAGTTATCCCCACCTAGTGGACATAAACTGTTACTGCCACACTCTTGCTGTGCGTTCCCTTCCACTGATACATCTCTCTGGATTAGAGCATCTGATAAATGACTTCAGTGTAGATGTCCACACCTGGCTTGTGAGATCATGTGTTCAGTATTCTCTCTCTCTCTCTCTCTCTTTGGTCTCACAGTTTGTTAAACTGGTTAAGGTTAAGTTGCAAGTTTCCCCACAAGTTGCAATAATGCTGAGCTCAGCTCACCTGCTGCCAAGTCCTTCAAGAGGAAGTGACACATAGAGACAAAGACTCAGCTAACAGTAGCTGAAGCTAACGGCAGCTGAAGCAAACGGCAGCTGAAGCTAACGGCAGCTGAAGCTAAAGCAGCTGAAGCTAACGGCAGCTGAAGCTAACGGCAGCTGAAGCTAAAGCAGCTGAAGCTAAAGCAGCTGAAGCTAAAGCAGCTGAAGCTAGCAGCAGCTAACTCACTCCTCCTCCCTTCACGGACCTTCCAGTGAATCACATGTGTGGTTTTAAATAACAAGCGCATGGAAATGGACTTTCATCATCCATTAACTGTGTGTGAGCGAGAGAGAGAGAGAGAGAGAGAGAGAGAGAGAGAGGGGGGGGGGGGAAGAGAGGGGGAGAGAGAGGTAGAGAGGGAGAGAGAGAGGGAGAGTTTTCAAAACAGTCTGAGTAAGGAGGAGCAGCTCTCTTCCTCCTTTCTCTCTCTCTCTCTCTCTTTCTTGTATAAACAGGCATTACATGCTGAGGCAACACAAATCTCTGGTACGGATCTGCCAAGTCTCTCTGAAAGGTCCAACACAAACGGAAATATCACAGCAAGACTAACATGTGATCTCAGTCTATCACAAGGGTTGACCTTGATATGGGGGGGGGGGGGGGACAGATTTGCCTGGCAAAACCTGCTTTCTTTCCTGTCCTGCTTTCACGATAAGAACTTCCAAACTTCACAAACACGTTCTCGCATTAACATTCCAAAGTGCTGCTTTCATCATCATGTTAGATGCTTCACTTCCTGTCACTACTGACAGGAATATCAGCTCTTAAAAATCACAGGAATGACGCTTCAAGACAATAAAGCGTAATGTTAATAACCGATATAGTGACTATTGTAATAACGGACAGGAAGTTCATCATTTGCATTCCCTTCTTAAGTGAGGTCATAATGTTATAAACCTATCAGTAACAGATGTACTTAACTGGTAACGTGGAAATTCCCAGGAGTTCCCACGCTGCCTCGTCATAAATCTGTGGATCAGTTGCTCAGTACGAATAAAGACTCATCGAGAAAGGATCAACATACTTGTTAGAACTACACAGAGTAAAAACATTTAAAAACACAAGTGTGAAAGTGTTGATCCAGTTCAAACAGAGGACAGTTTATCCCAACCAGACAACATCTACAGAAAGGAAGAGTTCTTAATCGGTTTGGCAACTATCCTACTGAGCAATACTGTGAGTATTACACTGAATTTAAGTATATATATTTTGTAGACATGTTCTTTTTAAGCGGCTAGTATATTGATAAACACTGGCGGTGTTTTAACCAGTGAATGGTTTTGGAACGACATGTTTCTTAGGTTTGTAAAGTGAAAACATGAGTGAGATCCTGCGGACTTTCTTTGCTCTGCTGACCGCTGCTGCTGTGTTCATCCGAGCGGTGGACTCGATGGGGGGTCTCATGTATGAACCGGATCACCATAGTTACCGAACACCGGATCATCATGGTTACCGAGCACCGGATCACCATCCGACACACCGTCCGACCGACTGGAAGTCAAGTTATTATAATTGATGTAAATATTACCACCGCAGAGCGTCAAGCGGACATAATCTCTATTATGACATTAACTTGAACTATCTTGTGATTTATCTTGTGTTGAGTTTGAAAATGTGTTGTTGATTGTTTCGACGTGTTCGTAGATGTGTGTTAATTTAATTTATTATTGTTTTAAATTGTTTTAATTGTTTTAAAGGGGCCAAGCAGTTAACTTAGAATCTAAGTTAGATTCCTGCTAAAGGCGTTTAAGAGATTAAATAAGCGCTTATAGTAAAGAAAGGTTGAGTTTCCAGCTCACCTATCCTACCCAAGCCCCGGGTCTGCCTCTCAGCAGCTGTGCCGATTTTTCCCGGTGGTCACTCGTGGTATTGCAACATAAAATCCCCATGGGGCCCAGAAAGCATTTTTCCCATAGACCGTAATAGTAAAAGAGAAGCCTGTAAAAAGGTTCTCAGGACACCTACAGCTGTAACCACTATTAATTGCAAATCTTTTTATTCCATATTTTTAAGTCATGGACTTTTAAACCGTCAAAAAAATTCTAAAGGCCAGAAAAGCCCCCGCAAAGTCTTATTCTTATGGTGACGTCACAGCCGTGCGCCTACACTCCCAAGCGCGGTCCCGCTGTGTCTCGGGAACATTACACTGTTCAGCCACTGTCGCAAGTCTGTTGTTTTTGTTATGTTATGTTCGTTATTTGTTCAGTAAAATCACATAATTACTTTGAAAAGTCTGAACTTATTTCATTATAAAGCCTTGCATAGGAACACCTAATTATGTTAAATACACCACGCAACGGAATTTGTATTTATTTATTCAGTAGCATGTGGCTCAGTATAGGTTCTGACATCTCAGTACAGGAGAAAACTGTTTTAGGGACGACTATAAAAACATACCAGGCTAGGAATTACACTTAATGTCCAGGAGCTCCTTCCATGACTCAGGTAATATACAAACTATATCACGTAGCTGTAAAAGAAACAGAGAAGCTGCACAACGCTTAATAAGAAAGACTTGCCTGTTTGAATGTGCCGATATAGCTTATAAAAAGATAAAAACTTTAAACTTAATCTGACAAGAAGTCGTAGGCTATATCACATACGGGATCATTGATAGACAAAACAGATTTAACTACCGGCATTTGGTTGATAAATATGACAGCTTGTGGAGAATCCCTTATTTTTTATTTTAGATTAACCTTAATAAAAATGACTCGTTTTATCCTTACTTAAACTTAAAAAACAAACAAAATGAATTAACCTCGTATATTCTATAACCATGACTATGAAAACATAATCGGTTTATGTGTCCTATAAATCCATCATTTGATTGTGTAGATTCGTCATTATCGGTCAAACTATTCCACAAGCACTCATGAGCGCGCAGCGCTCGCCCAGAACGCGATTTGCTCGTTCTCTTTGCCCCAGAGCGTCATCAGCCTCCCATCATTCCATTCCCCATACCGCGGAAGTAAACCAGGAAGTCAAAAAACTTTTTCGGCACATGCGCCAGGTGAGCAACTTCATTGAAATCAACGGCCGCCATTTTTCTGTCCGGTATCCATTATTTATACATCCATGATCCTACCTGGCCAGACCAGGTGTGCAACTTCCGGTGACGTCAGAAAGGTGACTCAATGATGAGAACAGGTCAAGTTACATTTCTTCTTTTTGTTAAGCAGAAGCCTTTAATGTGTCTTTTATGTTAGAACCCATCGTGTTACTCTGAGAACCTCTAAATTCTCTAAAATGGAACTTGTCAATTTATTTAATTGACCAGATTTGTGTTATAAACTGTGATAAGCTTCTCCTGTGACTGATGGTGTCATGACCTGTTCAACTGTTTCAATACACTGATTAAACTTCTGTCAGACTGCAACGATTTATTTTTGTATTAGTATGGTGTTATTAACAACATTTCTAACTTGTAGTCTTATAATGAGATCACAGCGCCATCAGGAGTCTGATAAATGAAAGTGTTCATCTCCTTCACCAGACCTCATGATGGCAGCATTGGCCTAATAAAGGGTATTCTAACACCTGTATGCTCTGAGTAACAAATAATTAAAACTAAAAAAATAAAAAGCAGTGGTTAATCACGACTTTTACAACGGCTGATTTATCATCAAAACTGTTTTTCGTGCATAACTACCTTTTAAATCTACTCACTGAAAATAACACTTCCTCACATGGATATTAACTACAGGATGAGCACATGTCAATATGTTAATGAGTTGCTCAAACCACGCCCCCTGGGGCCACGCCCACCGGGGCTACACTTACCACTGCGTGAGGAGCACCTGCCTTCACTCACACACACACACACACACACACACACCCACACACTCTCTATCATCTTTATCTGTTAGTCCTGGATTTGACAGAACACACCGTTTCATCTCACCTACCGTATCCAGCATGACCGGGAGACTTTGGGTCCTTTTGGGGGCATCGGTTCTCCTCTTGCCAGCGGGGGGTCAACAAGGTCCCGAGCACCGAACCCGGAGAACCGTGACCTTCCATCGGGCTCAGCAAGACGTCAAGGAGCATCAAGTCTACTCACGATCTAAAAGGGAAACTTTAAAAACTCCAGCTTTTACAACTTGTAAACATCCTCTGTCTCTCTCAGAACATCAACTACTGGATAAAACCACACATGAAGTAAGACGTGTATTTGTTATTAGTTTAATAATAATTTCGTAAGCATTCATACACAGTATGCTACTACACCATACTATCTAACCACAGCTATAATTCTATATACAGGTTATAACTTATTAGTGGTGAACCTTTTGGGGTTTTCAGACACACTGTGAATTCAAAATATATGTAATTTATGCTGATACACACCTGTTTGCTTATGAAGGTCTCTCTCTCTCCCTCCCTCCCCCTCTATCTCTCTCTCCCTCCCTCTGTATCCCTCCCTCCCTCCCTCCCTCCCTCCGTCTCTCTCTGTCTCTCCCTGCCTCTCCCTCCGCCTCTCTCTGTCTCTCCCTGTGTCTCTCACTCTTTCTCCCTCTGTCTCTCCCTGTGTCTCTAGACCCAGTTTCATGGGGATGATGGATCTAGTTTTACCCTCACATGGGTGGGTGATGGGACGGGGGTAAGTCTGGTTCAGAGAGTCATTCTCCTTGTGTGTATTCATCCTTACTGTCTCCAGCATGAACACTAACATGATCTACCCTCAATCCAACATCAACATCAACAACATCATCCAACATCAACAACATCCAACATCAATCCAACATGACCTTTCTGTCATTGGAATAGTTGCTGTAGCTGCAGAATACAGGATCCTTCTGACTTCCTGCTTTGGGTTTTATTTCACAAGTCTTCAGATTTCTCACTTTTCTGCTTTTCAGTCAACATGACAGAGAAAACTAATTCAGCTCTGCTGTCGAAGACAACATTCTGCTGTCACACTTTCTCAACCTCAGTTCAACCTGCTTTCAATCACACTGAAGTCCCTCCGTCTAGACGGAATGTTTGAGACCGCATGTGTGGACATTGTTGAATAAGCATGTGTAATATAACATGACTGTGATAAAGACCTCACCTGCTGTGCGTTTCCAAGGTGATCCTGGTTCTGTCCACTATCAGCTCTCCTTTAGACACCATCTATGAAGGAGGCTCATCGCGGCTCTACAGGAGGTGAGTCTGGCATGGCTGTGTAGACCAACATGATGTAGAGTCTACATCATACATTGTAGACTGACACTAACACTGTGTAGACTGACACTAACTCCATGTAGACTGACACTAACACTATGTAGACACTAATCTTATGTAGACCGACACTAACCTATGTAGACTGACACTAACACCATGTAGACTGACACTAACTCTATGTAGACACTAATCTTATGTAGACCGACACTAACTCCATATAGACTGACAATAACGCTATGTAGACTGGCACTAACTCTATGTAGACTGACACTGGAGTATTGTCGGTCCTCTTAGTGCGGATTATGGCAAGACCTTCCATGACATCACTCATCTGATCAACAACACGTTCATCCGGACAGAGTTTGGCATCATCGCCGGCCCTGGGAACTCTAAACAGGTGAGCTGGGATCTTCAGGTGAGCTGCACAGCTGAATGCATCCCTGTGTTTGCCTGTGTTGTCTTTTGCTGTGGTTAAAAGCTCTCTTGTAAGTCGCTTTGGATAAAAGCGTCTGCTAAATGAATACGTGTAAATGTAAACAGACACCCTGAAGCTGTGAGCGCTGATGTTGATTGACAGGTGATTCTGACAGCAGACACATCTCCTCTGGACGCTCCAGGAGGAACCATCTTCACCTCCACGGACGCCGGCCTGTCCTTCACACCTGTCCAGCTGCCCTTCCACCCTGACAAGCCAATCACCTTCCACTTCCTGAACCCTGAATACCTGGTGGCCATCAGTGTTGATGTGAGGATCAATCGATCTCTCTCTCTCTGTCTCTCTCTCTGTCTGTCTCTCTCTCTCTCTCTTGCTTGCTCTGTCTCTCTCTCTCTCTCTCTCTCTCTCTCTCTCTGTCTGTCTCTCTCGCTCTCTCCAGTATCCCTCCCTCCTTCCCTCATCAGACATCCACAAGCACAAGTCTTGTGCTTCAGGTCACCCCCCTGACCCCCTGACCCCCTTGTGCTTCTGTCTCCTGCAGGGGGGCCTGTGGCTCTCCCAGCTCTTCGGGGCAGCCTGGACCAAACTACATGAGGGGGTGCAGTCTGTCATGTGGTGAGAGAGCCTCATGCCTTCCTCTCAACACATTCACATGGAGTCATGCAGCAGACACTCTTATCCAGAGAGACTTCACAGCAAGTACAGGGACATTTCTGTTAAACGAGCAAAGTGTGCTTGTGTCCCTCTTGAAGGTGTGATTCGTACTAACAGGAATGAGTCACTCTTCAACAGGAAGTCTGTTCTTTCACTCTGAATCAGCTCAGATCTCAGGTGTGAACTGTGGGCTGTGTCTGTCTGTCTGTTCATACAGGGGCGCAGGCATCACTCTGTTCTTCAGCTACAGTCCCAAAGGAACAGGTACTATAACCTCCTGTATAACCAGCCTGATTCCTTAACCGCTCAGCTTCCTCAGCTGTTATCTAAAGCGCTGTGTCGTGTTCTCAGTGGAGGCGGACAGGAGAGGAGAACTGTTCCTAATGAGGACAGAAGACCTGGGGAAAACTTTCACAACCATCGCTCACAACATCTTCTCCTTCGGTTACTTAGGAGGTTTCCTCTTCACTTCGGTTATTGAGACACTGGTGAGAGACACACACACACACACACACACACACACACCTTATGTTTCAAGAAGTCACACTTCAGTACACTAACTCTCTACTTTTCCAGAACTCTCCACGTGTCATCTACGTGTCGTCCGATCAGGGAGAGCACTTTAACCGAGCACAGCTGCCCTCCGCCTCCACGGAGCAGGTGAGCATCACTGCACTGGCCCTCTGATTGGCTCCTGAGCAGAAACAGCATTCTAAGGACCCTCCTCCATATCCGATACATCTGTTTGTTCTCAGAGGGACATTCTGATAGCCAGGCTGTAGTGAGCAAATCCACCAACAAACACCTGACAACACACAGTCAGATTACTGTGACCTGATGAGAGCAACCTCAACATCCTAAACAAGGGGGTCCCACTTCCAGTTTTGTTCTTCTTCTTAACTTCCTGTCTTCCCATCAGCTTCAGTCCAGGGGTCTGGCCCAGTCCAGTTCCCCTCCTCTAATCTAGACTGCTGTTTAACTGTCTAGTTGGCTAACAGG
The DNA here is from genome assembly GCA_030340665.1 of Neosalanx taihuensis. Lineage (NCBI taxonomy): Eukaryota > Metazoa > Chordata > Actinopteri > Osmeriformes > Salangidae > Neosalanx > Neosalanx taihuensis. The sequence goes on from CM059307.1 coordinate 6,584,204, forward strand.
GGAAGGCTTGCATGCCTGTTTGAAGAGGAACAGGATACTGCTGTGAAATAGAGGTTTTACATATTTCAAGAGAAGATGGTTGAGCCTAGCCAACACACACACACACACACAAAAACACACACACAACAT
>CM059307.1:6586832-6606832 GCA_030340665.1 Neosalanx taihuensis
ACTTCACAGACCAGCCGATCTTTTTCTCCGGCCTGACGTCAGAGCCAGGCTCCAGGACCATGAACATCAGCGTGTGGGGTTTCCGTCCTGAAGACGACGAGCAGCCCATGTGGGTGGCTGTTACCATCGACTTCCAGAGCCTTCTTAACAGGGAGTGTGAGTGGGGCGCCATTTTATTATTATTATTTTTTTAAATCTTTTAATTAAATTATTTAATTATTGTATTTATCTTTTATTAATGTCAGAATAAACATAACAAATCTTTAGACAGTAGTAACACATCAATTATTTAGAAATGTCCATTATGGCTTTCAAATATACAAACAGCGTTTTTAACAGCGATTTTTACAGCGATGCTAACAGCGATGCTTACAGCGATGCTAACAGCGATGCTTACAGCGATTTTTACCGCGATGCTAACAGCGATGCTAACAGCGGTGCTAACAGCGATGCTAATAGCGATTTAAGATAGTATTAAGATAGTATTTTACATACATAGACTAACCTACTATAAAACAATTTTTTTAAGAAAGCCGTTTCAGATCTTCACTGCATTAGCTATAGCGATTAGCCTAGCTACATAAATGAATAAATAATACATTTGTATTTACAATCATTTTAATTTATTGAAAACAATGTATAAAATGTATAATATTTATGAATAAATAAAATACATAAATGTGCATCTGGTTTCCTAGGTGATGAGCAGGACTATGAGGAGTGGTTGGCCCACTCGACAGGGGGCGGTGACCCAGAAACAGATGGCTGTGTGCTGGGCTATAAAGAGACCTTCAGGAGGCTGAAGAAGCTGTCAGTCTGCAGGAACGGTCGAGACTACAGGGTCAGCAGGCAGCTGAACCCCTGTCCCTGCACCAGGGAGGACTACCTGTGGTAAAGACATCCAGAAACCATGTGAAATATCTCCTTACAAGTTGATTATTCTGGTATCAGTGCCTTTTTTCAGTCACTTTTTTAGACCTTTTTTTTTTACTAGAAAAGACCTGATTAGATGTTTTCCAAAAGTTTTTATTATTATTATTTATTTATTTTTTCAAGTTTGGAAAGTTTGAAAAAAAATGTTTAGAAAGAACTAGAACATAGCCAATGATCCAACAGAAGTAGCAGGTGCCAGAATTGTGTCATGGAAAAACCCCCAACAGTTCAGTTGAGCTGGCATTGTGAAAATGTCATACCTGCATGTTTAGAACTGGTGTTATCTATGATCTGAAATCTGTGTAAATCTGCAAGGTGGACTAATATACCACCGTTGACATCAACAGCGACTACGGTTACTATCGCCATGCCAACAGTTCCGAGTGTGTGAGGCAGCCAGAGACAGCAGACAACTTCCTGGAGGTGTGTCCTAATGGAGAAGAGGAGGAGCTTAAGATATCTGGGTGAGCAAGCACAGACAGACAGACTCACACACAGTCACACACACACACACAGACCCTTACGTGTGTTTGTGCCATGTGCAGGTACCGTAAGGTCCCAGGTGACAGGTGTGTGGGGGGGTTCACCCCCCAGGGCCTCTTCAGCAGGAACTGTGGAAGGACCAGCCCAGACCAGCACTTCGACACTCCTGTGAGTACGCTGCTCTTCACCGCTCTTTTGGGGCCCTTGAGGGGCCTTTCTGAGGGGCCCTTTTTATGGGCCCCAAAGCCGGCCATATAGATCAGTGTTTCCCAACCCTGGTCCTCAGGGCCCACGGTCCTATCCACCCTGTTAAACAACCAAAAGCTGCATCAAACCCCCCCAGAATCACAGAAACCTTCTGACTGATGCTGGTGTTGATTGGGAGAGTCCAAGTATGTCCTCCCGGCTGTGACTGCTGTTTCCCTCCAGAGAGAGAAGATGGTTCTGATCGGAGTCTGCATTGGAGCTGGGCTCATCGTTCTGGTAACCGTGGCGATCGCGGTGTACTCTGTCAGGGGAACTAGCTATGGAAACAGGTGAGAAAGACACACACACTTTACTCAGACATACATCACACACACACTTTACTCAGACATACATCACACACACACTTTACTCACACACACATCACATACACTCTCTTGCTCCCCCTAGTGTTGACATGAGGGCTTGTTCTCTGCCGTCTCCAGGATGCCTGTGTATCGCTTTTCTGCCCTCTTGCTTCAGGCTGACAACCGCTGCGTCGCCACGGACTCGGACAGCGTCTCCAGCGGCAACAGAACAGGCGGCAACACGGACTCAGACGATGTGAGGGTCGTCGCGGCAACACACGCTTCAAACATTTTTTACAAATACAAATCTGATAAGATTCACTCCAGAGGTTCAGATTCACTCGAGTCACAGCTTAGAGTCTTCAGGCTTCGCTGAATCATTCAGTCCTGCTGATTCTTGCCTCGCCTCTGATTCTTGCCTTGATTTGCAGGATCTTATTGAGTGAGCCGAGTGCAGATATGGAGTACATGAACATTTAACCAGAGAACCTGGATCTGTCAGCTGTACCTGCTGGGTACCGTGACGACCACACAGGCACACTGAAGCCTGAAGAAGCTCGGGTTCGAATCCAGCCTGGATCCTGTCCTGCTCACCACTATCTTTCCCCTGCCTCTTAAGTCACTATCACAAACAAAGCAGAAAAAGGCAACTATATATTTTTTCGTAAAGCAACGACACGTTAAGATTCCATCCTTGACAAAGGCGATAATTTATCAGGAGGAATTTCACATATTTATCTATAAATAATTGAAAACCATGAAATACCTTACAGAGTTACAGAAATATTTATGAAGCCAATTAAACTGAGGTGATACTGATGGCTAAGGTTAGATGGTGACAAGTCTGTTCACAGGACCTTGATGACTTTGCAATCTACATCTCGCTCCTCTGTTAGTTGATAGTAAATGTAGCGTTCCTAAAGGGTCCTGGGAATCTGAATAAAAACATGGTCATTACCAACCTTGTTCCTTACTGCCTGCACACAGCCTCCCACACAGGGCAGACAGGGGAGTCCTGGACTCACCTGGTCTCACCAGCAGATGGAGCTGTTTCGCCAACATCTGTCTCCTCCAGGCCATCTTTCTCTCTCTCACACACACACACACACACACACCTTGCCTGTCAAATGTTATGAGTTTGAATGAATGAAGGTCTGTGTTCAGTATGAATGCACCTGGAGAACAGCCCCTCCCAGCAGAATGATCCAGAACTCCTGCTCACATAATGGCTGCTTAGACTGCTCTGTGTGTGTGTGTGTGTGTGTGTGACACACAAACCTTTCTTCAATAAAATACTATTTATTAAATGTTACAGATTATGTAAAAACAATTTAATAATGCAAAAAAAATGAATAATTAAAAAATACTTTTCAGCATTTGGACATCGTTGAGAGTTCATTCTCTCGTTTATCGTACCTGCAAAAGCATACCTTCCTAGCCATTCTAGTTGAAATGTTTGGTACCGTCATCTTATAAAAGTAGGCATGTGAAGCAGCAAAGCTTTTCAGTCCAGTATAAACTCCCTCCATCCTTTAACAACATTCTGCAGCCAGAGAAACCAGTTCCACGGTAACTCAAGAGGCCTTGGACTTTCGCATTTCATCCCATAATATTTCAATTCGTCCCTCCCCTTCCCCCCCCCTCAGTCAACACCAACATTCCATCCAGTTTCCACGCCCCCTCCCTCCACATCAGGAGAGGCGTAGGACAACACAGGCCCCACGTCGAGCCACCAATGAGAGGGTCTGTCCTCGATGACTGACAGGCCGGCCAGCCTATGGCCGCTGTGCCAGCCGGCTCTTGCCCTCCTCCTGCTCGGCCAGTTTGAAGTGTGTGTATGCCAGGATGCCAGTGAGGGTACACAGGATACCCAGACCCTGGTGCAGCGAAAGGGGGTCCTGGAAGAGCAACAATACATGAATTAGGGTTAAACAGTTAAAGCAAGGGGTCTCCAATCCTGGTCCTCAGGGGCCACTGTCCTAAGATGTTTCCTTGCTCTAACACAAACTGATTCAAATGAATATTCAGGCTTCCACAGAGCTTGATAATGAACCATTCATTAGAATCAGGTGTGCTGGAGCAGGGAAACATCTAAATCTTCAGGACAGTGACCCTCGAGGACCAGGATCGGACACCTGTGAGTTGAAGCCTTCGACCGCTAATCAAATCCCTCTCTCTGTACGTTGCTATGGAGAAATTTCTACCTGGAACAACACGTAGCCTCCCAACAGCGTGATGCAGAACTTGAAATGACCAAACATGTTGTATCTAGGCAGACTAGAGTTAAAGGAACCAATCACTGAGAAGAAGGAAGTTCCGGAAGCAAATTAAATCAAGAATATACTCCACCCCCCCCCCCCCCCACACACACACACACACACACACACACACACACACACACACACACACACACACACACACACACACACATACACTCCAGAAGTCACCTGGGTTCAAAGATCAGAGGTCAGGGGTTAAGGATACGTGACTGCAGATGTGTTGCCGATAATCCAGTAGATCGACAGGTTCACTAGGAAGGCTACGAATCCAGACAGAAGTACCATGAACTGTGAACACACACACACACGTAGAACCAGAGGTGTAGGTGAACTTGGGAACAAGTAATGTCCCCCAAGCATGCCTGTGTGAGTGTGTGCCTGTGAGTGTGTGTGTGTGTGTGTGCGTGCCTGCATGCGTGTGTGTGTGTGAATGAGTGGGCCTCACCAGGGCCGGGAGGGACCAGGGCCCGAGGATGCCGTGCTCCCCAGACAGAGGCTCCAAACAGGGCACCAGCAGCAGCAGGAAGCCTGAAGACATGGGGGCCTGGTAGTACAACAGCTGCATGGAGTTAACCTGCAGTTCCTGCTGTTTGGAGCCCACCCACTAGAGAGGGGAGGAGCGGGGGGGGGGGGGGGGGGGGGGGGGATACAAGGGTACAAGGGTTGGGAAGGAGGGGAAAGGTGAAAAGGAGAAAGACGAATACAAGGAATGAGAGAAAGAGAGAGCAAGAGAGAGAAAAGTGCATTAGGTTTTCCAAGAGTTCCTCTCAGGCTCTAATATGAGTTACCTGACTGAGTTCAGAGATCAACACTCACCACCTGGTACAAAGATGTTACCAACACGCCCAGCGTGGCGAACACCATGCCTGGGAGGTTGAAGCGGACATCGTAGTACGAGTTCAGAATCACGCCTAACGTGATCGGAACCTGAGCAACGAAGGGACAATAACCATTAACAGACAGGAGAGAGAAGCAGGACTGTTTACAACGTTACACAACAGAGATACAGGCTCTGTCTCTGAGCACGTGTGTTTAAACTGAGTCAGCTGTCAATCATGTGTCACTATTGTTGTCATATCTTGAAGCATGTGTGTGTGTGTGTGTGTGTAAGAGAAGGTTCTTATTGTTGTACAAGCACCTACATTGTTTAACAGGAATAAAACCCACACATCTAACCCTATGAACTGCCTGAAACTCACCACAGTTAACTTGATCTTGGTGGAGAAGGTCTTCCTGTAGTACAGGGTCTGTATGACTATGATGACCGGTGTGGTCATGGCTTTAGCCAGCTGGTAGGTCCCTATGGTGTTATTCTGCAGTGACAGGTTAGTAAAGACCACGAAGCCACAGAAACTCAGAGATAACCAGATGATCTTGGTCAGCTGGAGGCTTTTAGGAGAGAAAATGTCCATTTTCTGACACAAAAACAAGCCGAGCCACGTGACCAGGAAGTGGATGAGAGTCAGAGTGATGTTAGGAAAGCCATAATGAATATAGATCCATTTATTAATAAACACGATGCATATAGATGCCAATAGGTTAGCCAGCAGCCCGGTGACGATGCTGCTGTTACCGAACAGCTCTGACCACCGGGTAGCCATGGTAAACAGGCACGAGCCTTTACCGAATCTAACGGGCTTCTCCGATGGCTAAGCTAACTAGGCTAGCTAGTTAAAGATGTCTCCCCTTCTGCCACGCAGCAGGAACAGTCCCGGTGGTCTCTGACTTCTTTATCGCCGGTTCAAGGTCTCTCTATACCGGCTTCGGTGTGTTCTCACGCGCTGCGCCTCCGGTGCGTTCATACTTTGCGGCGCGTGGACATAGATATACTGTAGCGGAGTGACGTCACAATGCGCCTTCCTCTGCGTTTGAAACATCCAATCAGCCGCGTCTCTGACCCACAGCGCCCCCAGCGGACACATGCGGTACAAAACAACCCTGACTTATAACGGTAAAAAATCTTTCTTTACACAAACATTTTCACAAAAGAAAAAACCTTTATTTAATTTTTATACAAAACACAGTCATTTTTTTGTATTCACCTAATTTTCTGTTTTTGGGTTGGCGTAAAAAACCATGTCAATAAAGAGAATAACAGAACCACAGGTGTGTGTGTGAGTGTGTGTGACTGTGTGTGTGTGTGCTCTTCAGGCCTGCACCTCATATCCTAGAGGGTCTAAGCCCTTGTCCAATAGGAGCAGAGACGACTCACGCATCTTCTGCAAGAACTCCCTTAACTCCTCCTTAGAGAAGACCTGGAGGGGAGGAGGCACAGGATGAGGGGGTGAGAGAGAAAGAGAGGAACAATTAGACAAAGAGTGGAAGAGGAGAACAGCAGGATGAGATGAGAGGAGGAGAACGGGATGAGAGGAGAATGAGAGCAGCAGGATGAGAGGAGAGGAGGAGTGGACCAGAGGACAGAGCGTCAGACCTGGTAGAGGCGGTGCTGGTCGGAGGCGATGATGTCAGCGAGGCGGAGGCTCTCCTGCAGCCTGTTGGTCCTCTGGAGGACGCTGAGCAGCAGGAAGGTGACCAGGGGCAGACACAGACGCCTCAGCAGGGACATCTGGTGCCCACGCTCTGGATCCTCCTCACAGTCCTGCACACACAGGGACACAGACACACACACACACACAGACGCACACACACACATACACACACAGGTTAGACAAGATGTGAAGCATCAGCTATACAAGTCTGACTCTGACACACACACACACACAGACACAGACCTCTCTGACGTCAACCATCCAGCCTCCGTCTACAAACAGCAGCACGTTATAGATCCTCTCCTTCACGTCCTCCGTCAGAGAGTCCAGACGACCATTCCAGGTGTCATACTCCATCTGTACACACACACGCATTAGAGAAGGAGCCAGGATGAAGACAGGAATAGAGAGCAGTGTGTGTGAATGTGTGTGTGTGTGCGCACATGTGACAGACCTGGTATTCCTTCTCCCTCATCTCGTGAGCCACCTTCTGGGTGAAGCTGGCCTGGGGAGGCACAGAGGGCAGCTGAGGGGGGCTGCTCACCTGCCGGAACCACTCGTTAAAGGCCTCGTGGGCCTCCTGGAACACACACACACACACAGAAAGTTAATCTTGCACAGAGACACACACACACACAGTTCATATGAGACACACACACACACACAGACACACACACATTAACACACAGAGTTAACGTTCCACTGTGCCAGCCCTGACCACATCTCTCAATCAGGCTGACTAGCCAATAAGAGAAGTGCGAGGGGGCGTGGCCTCTTACCAGGTAGGCCCGGATACACAGGTGCTCACGAATAGCATTCTCATCCTCAGCAGGAAGAGGCGTGCCCGAGCCTAGCTCCTCCCACTGCCTGTAGATCTCCCTCATGGAATCTTCTGGAACCTTGGAGAACACCTGCTTGGCTGCATCGTGCTTCTTAGAGGCTGAGAAATACGAGACGATGGATACGGGAGGGAGGGAGGGAGGGAGGGAGAGGAAGGGAGAGGAAGGGAGAGGAAGGGAGAGGAAGGGAGGGTTAGATGGATGAGGATGAGACTTGACACAAATGATGATCTAGCTACAGGGACCGTCCCTTTAAGAAGCCACGCCCACCCAGAAACTTCCTCATGATGGCGTTGCTCTGCTTCAGTGCCTCCGCCCTCTGGGCGGGGTCAAACACCAGCCAATCAATCACATCGATCTTCCTCTGGTCCTCCTAAGAGAGGGGAGGGGGTTAGACAGGAGGGAGGATAAGGGTGCATGTGTGTGTGTGTGTGTGTGAGAGGGTGTGTGTGTGTGTGTACCGGGGAGGTGCCTGTATCCAGGGAAGGGCTGTTGTCATGGTGAACAAACTCCTGATCATCTCTCTCTCTCACATTCTCCACCACCAGCTTCGTCACCGCGGCAACCTCCAGACCTGACAACCACAAAGTCACAATGTTGCATATTTGTACGTGTGTGTATACGTGTGTGTGCATACACGCGCGTGTGTGTGTGTGTCGTACCAGCCTGCCGGGCCAGCTCCAGGCAGCGTCGCCTCTGCTGGGGGTCCCCCACCCCCTCCAGGTGCAGAGCGTAGGAGGAGGTGGCCAGCGGGGGGGGCAGGTGGCTGCAGTAGAAGGGCAGCAGGTCACTGTGCTGCTCTCTGCCCAGCAGACTGATGAAGGCCTTCAGCACGTCCACACACACCTCCTCCTGGGGGGGGAGAGAGAGAGGGAGGAGGTGTGTGTATAAATGTATGGGGTGTGTGTGTGAGTGCGTGTGTATGTGTGTGTGTATGGGGTGTGTGTGTGAGTGTGTGTGTACCTTCAGGTGGGTCCCCATGCTGCGGTAGAACAGCACCAGGTGTGTCATGAAGCGCAGCAGGTGAGAGGGGAGGGGCATGGAGCCACACAGCCAATCACTGAACTCCTCCAGGAGGCCTGAAACACACACACACAGTGACACACACACACACACAGCTGTCAGTGCAGTCATCATGATGCAAGGTCACAGGGCTGACCTGAGGTGAAAGGTCAAACTAGGGGTCAGAGGTCAGGCTCACCATCCAGGTCTCCTAAGATGATGAACTTCTGGATGATGTGGTAATGTTCTCTGGTCTCCTCCTGCACCCTCTGAAACACAACACAGCCTGTCTCACTGTCTGACACAGCCTGTCTCACTGTCTGATACAGCCTGTCCCACTGTCTGACACACAGCCTGTCCCACTGTCTGACACACAGCCTGTCTCACTGACACACAGCCTGTCTCACTGTCTGACACAGCCTGTCTCACTGACACACAGCCTGTCTCACTGACACACAGCCTGTCTCACTGTCTGATACAGCCTGTCCCACTGTCTGACACACAGCCTGTCTCACTGTCTGACACAGCGCAGCCTGTCTCACTGTCTGACACAGCCTGTCTCACTGTCTGACACAGCCTGTCTCACTGTCTGACACAGCCTGTCTCACTGTCTGACACACAGCCTGTCTCACTGTCTGACATACAGCCTGTCTCACTGTCTGACACAGCCTGTCTCACTGTCTGACACACAGCCTGTCTCACTGTCTGACACACAGCCTGTCTCACTGTCTGACACACAGCCTGTCTCACTGTCTGACACACAGCCTGTCTCACTGTCTGACACAGCCTGTCTCACTGTCTGACACAGCCTGTCTCACTGTCTGACACACAGCCTGTCTCACTGTCTGACACACAGCCTGTCTCATGGTCTGACACACAGCCTGTCTCACTGTCTGACACACAGCCTGTCTCACTGTCTGACACAGCCTGTCTCACTGTCTGTTACTGTGTGTATGGTACTGTGTGTCTGTTACTGTGTGTGTGTTACTGTGTGTATGGTACTGTGTGTGTGTTACTGTGTGTCTGTTACTGTGTGTGTGTGTGTTACTGTGTGTGTCCTGAGGTTCAACGTCGACACACACCTTGGATTCGGTGGCCTTCAGTTCCTCAAACACCTTCTCTAGACTCCAGCTGAGAGAGAGAGAGAGACAGAGGAGAGAGTCAAGCAGCTGTATCCAGGCCAGGGCCAGTGTTCCTGGGCAGGGTGTCTACTCTAGGCTGGGGATCGTACTTGGCCTCCAGGTAGTCTCTGGGCAGGGAGTCCAGCTCATCGTGGGCCATGCCTGAGGAGCGCACCTCCTGCTCCACCAGAGTGTCCACCAGCACTCGCAGGTACGCCCACACACTGTCCTCCCAAGACTCACACACCGGCAACAGCTGAGGACAGGAGGGACACGCAGTTACACACACACACACACACACAGTGACCACCTACACACACACACACACACACACACACAGTGACCACCTACACACACACACACACACACACAGTGACCACCTACACACACACACACACACACACAGTGACCAGCTACATACACACACACAGTGACCAGCTACACACACACACACAGTGACCAGCTATACACACACACACACAGTGACCAGCTACACACACAGTGACCAGCTACACACACACACACACACACACACACACACACACACAGTGACCACCTACACACACACACACACACACACACACACACACACAGTGACCAGCTACATACACACACACAGTGACTAGCTACACACACACACACAGTGACCAGCTATAAACACACACACACACACAGTGACCAGCTACACACACACACACAGTGACCAGCTACACACACACACACACACACAGTGACCAGCTACACACACACACACACACACAGGGGGGCAGTCCTACCCGTTTGAGGTTGCCACTGAGGACAGCGTAGATGGCTCTCTCATATCTGTTAAACTGTTCCTGAGGAGGGAGGAGAGCAGGGATCTTACTGTGAGAAAGGGTGCTTCAGGGTGTGTGTGTGTGTGTGTGTGTGTGTGTGTGTCACCGTGTGTGTGTTACCTCCTCTGCCATTCTCCAGCAGCAAACCTTCCACACACACCTCTGAGGATTCCCCTCTACTGGCTGCAGCTCGGAACCACCTGCACACACGCACACAGAGACAAATACACAATGAGGGAGAGACAGGCAGACAGACAGACAGGCAGAGAGAGGCTGAGAGGCAGACAGACTGACCTGAGCTGATGTTGGGGTCATGGTACAGCTTCCAGCCCTCCAGAGTAGCAGCTCTCCAGGCCTGACCACAGCGCTTACACAACCTCTGGGCCTGCGCACACACACACACAGGACACACACACACACACACAGGACACACACAGGGAGACGCACACACAGACACACACAGGTTAAGGGCTGGTGCAGTGGCTACAGTGCAGTGCACCAGGTCATGGTTCATGGTGTTGGGGTGTTGTTCGTTCCTCCAGGCCTGAGGGGGGCAGCACAGCTCACCTCGTCCGTCATGCCTGCTCTGATGAGGGTGAACAGATACTTCAACAGCCTGGCCTCATCCTCCCTGTCCAGGTCTGCCAGGGGGCGCTTCTGTCTGATAGGGGCGTCTGGGTCCTGCACACACACAAACGCAGACATAAGAGAAAGAGTCACCAGAGGGATGCTGTGTGTGTGTGGTGTGTGTGCGAGTGTGTGTGTGTGTGTGTGTCTCCTCACCAGCTCTGTCACCAGAGAGATGCTGTGTGTGTGAGTGTGTGTGAGTGTGTGTGTGTGTCCTCACCAGCTCTGTCACCAGAGAGATGCTGTGTGTGTGAGTGTGTGTGAGTGTGAGTGTGTGTGTGTGTATCTCCTCACCAGCTCTGTCACCAGAGGGATGCTGTGTGTGTGTGTGTGTGTGTGTGTGTGTGTGTCTCCTCACCAGCTCTGTCACCAGAGGGATGCTGTGTGTGTGTGTGTGTGTGTGTGTGTGTGTATGTCTCCTCACCAGCTCTGTCACCAGAGGGATGTTGTGTGTGTGTGTGTGTGTGTGTGGTGTGTGTATGTCTCCTCACCAGCTCTGTCACCAGAGGGATGCTGTGTGTGTGTGTGTGTCTCCTCACCAGCTCTGTCACCAGAGGGATGTTGTGTGTGTGTGTGTGTGTGTGTGTGGTGTGTGTGTGTGTCTCCTCACCAGCTCTGTCACCAGAGGGATGTTGTGTGTGTGTGTGTGTGTGTGTGGTGTGTGTATGTCTCCTCACCAGCTCTGTCACCAGAGGGATGCTGTGTGGTGTGTGTGTGTCTCCTCACCAGCTCTGTCACCAGAGGGATGCTGTGTGTGTGTGTGTGTCTCCTCACCAGCTCTGTCACCAGAGGGATGTTGTGTGTGTGTGTGTGTGTGTGTGTGTGGTGTGTGTGTGTCTCCTCACCAGCTCTGTCACCAGAGGGATGCTGTGTGTGTGTGTGTGTGTGTGTGTGTGGTGTGTGTATGTCTCCTCACCAGCTCTGTCACCAGAGGGATGTTGTGTGTGTGTGTGTGTGTGTGTGTGTGTGGTGTGTGTGTGTCTCCTCACCAGCTCTGTCACCAGAGGGATGCTGTGTGTGTGTGTGTGTGTCTCCTCACCAGCTCTGTCACCAGAGGGATGTTGTGTGTGTGTGTGTGTGTGTGTGGTGTGTGTATGTCTCCTCACCAGCTCTGTCACCAGAGGGATGCTGTGTGTGTGTGTGTGTCTCCTCACCAGCTCTGTCACCAGAGGGATGTTGTGTGTGTGTGTGTGTGTGTGTGTGGTGTGTGTATGTCTCCTCACCAGCTCTGTCACCAGAGGGATGCTGTGTGTGTGTGTGTCTCCTCACCAGCTCTGTCACCAGAGGGATGCTGTGTGTGTGTGTGTGTGTGTGTGTGTGTCTCCTCACCAGCTCTGTCACCAGAGGGATGCTGTGTGTGTGTGTGTGTGTGTGTGTGTGTGTGTCTCCTCACCAGCTCTGTCACCAGAGGGATGTTGTACCCAGCGCTGGATGTTCTCCTCTTCTTCAGAGCATGCAGGGTGTTTTCCCTGTCACCATGGAGACAGGACAGCCCATCATATCACCACCCTCCATTCATCCCATAATGAACACCACCTGTCCCCATGTGCTGAGTAGTCATGGAAACCTGGCCTCCTTTTCAATACCGCTCACTTTCCAAATTCTAAACTTACAGCTGAATTGGCTGAACATATAAAAGTGTGTGTGTGAGTATGTGTCTGTGAGGGTGTGTGGCTCTGTGTGTGTGTGTGAGAGAGAGAGAGAGAGTGTGTGCTCACCAGTAGACAGACTTGGCATAGTACTCTATGTTGTCAGCGAAGTCTCCAATGTCATCCTTGGCAATGCTCTCTAACCAATCAACAACCAGCTAGACAGGAGGGACAATAACATCATGAATCACATGATCGCTATACTAGGGCAGAATGGACTGTACCATGTGAGTGTGAGTGGGGGGGGGGGGGTCTGACCTGGCTCTGACGCACCACAGAGTCTCTCTGGAAGAGCTGCTCCATCACAACCTTCTCACTCTCACTGGGGGTCTGAGGGAGGGGGGAGGGGTTAGTGACACACAGATACACACACACACACAGATACACAGCTACACACACACACACACACAGAGCTACACACACAGCTACACACACACACACACAGCTACACACACACACACACACAGCTAAACACACAGATACACACACACACACACAGATACACACACACACACACACACAGCTAAACACACAGATACACACACACACACACAGATACACAGCTACACACACACACAGAGCTACACACACAGCTACACACACACACACACACAGCTACACATACACACACAGCTACACACACAGCTACACACACAGCTACACACACACAGTCCCCAGAGCAGGATCCACTCACAGCCACATCCATCATGATGTCATCTTCCAGCGCAGACTGGACACGGTCTCTGTAGACAGATGAGACTGAGTCAGACCAGGGTCCCTTCCTCCCTCCCCCCCCTCCCCCTCCCCTCCTGCAGCGCCTCCTCCTCACCTGTAGAGGGAGGTGAGGAGTCTCCAGGTCACCATCTCCTGCTGCAGGAGCCACTTCAGACCAGCTGTCTTACAGGAGCTCCTCTGACCAGGAGCAGCTCGCAACACCAGCCTCTCCAGCGTGCCCACCTGACACACACACACACACACACAGACACACACACACAGGTACACACACACACAGGTACACACAGGTACACACACACAGGTACACACACAGCATCAGGACCAAATAACACAGCAGGTGATGCCTGCTCCCCTCCTCTCCTCCCCCCTCTCCTCCCCCCTCCCCCCCCCCCCCTCACCTTGTCCTGACACAGACTCTCATATTCCTCCAGCAGGTCGAACACGGCGCTGGACGAGTGTTTGAGATACGCAGCAAGGAACTCTGGGAACAGGCTGACAGAGGCTGAGAGAGAACTGGTGTTAGACTGCAGACTGGGAGAGTGTGTGTGTGTGTTAGTGTGTGTGTGTGTGTTCCTACCAGGCTCTCCAGGGTCTTCGTCCTTCATCATCACAGAGCTGTTGTTCAGCTCCTCGGTAAAGCTGGAGTCTCCCAGACCTCGAGGAGATGGAAACAGACTGGTGGACCAATCACTGTCATCCAGGTTCTACAGGGACACACACACACACACACAAACACAGAAACACACAGACACACACACGTTTTCAGGCTCCAAGTTATACTTTAGACTCACTCTCTAGTCTCTCTCTCTCTCTCTCTCTCTCACACACACACACACACACACACACACACACACACACACACACACACACTGCAGCTCACCATACTCATGTTTCCCAGGGAGGGTCTGGGGGTGTGTGTGAAGCGGGGGGTCCTCCCCCCTGTCCTCAAGATGGCCGACACATCAGGGTTCCTCACTGAACTCTTGGGAGTGACTGGAACAAGACATCTCACATTAGCTTCAGCCCTGCCTCTACCCTGACTCCACCCTGCCTCTATCCTGCCTCTACCCTGCCTTTACCCTGCCTCCAGCCTGCCTCTACCCTGCCTCTATCCTTCCTCCACCCTGCCTCTACCCTGCCTCTACCCTGCCTTTACCCTGCCTCCAGCCTGCCTTCAGCCCTGCCTCTACCCTGCCTTCAGTCCTGCATCTACCCTGCCTCGGAGAAACAGGATGGAGGCAGGGAGAGGGGCAGAGGTGGAGGAAGAGAGGCAGACAGAGGAACACTGAGACTGAAACAGAGAAATAGAAGGAAGTGTCTCACATGTTTGTTTAAGGAGCGAGCCTGGTGTGTGTCTCAGCAGAGCGCGTGCAGGTGTAGCGGCGGACACCGGGCTTCCATCACGCGGGGAGGGAACTGAGGCAGCGCCGGTTAAGGACGCTAGTCTGGTTACCCTGGTAACCTTCATCACCGGCCATACTCAGTATGATCGAAATACATTAGCTGCTACACACACACACACACACACACAAACACACACACACACACACACACACACACACACACACACACACACACACGTGCACACGTGCACACGTGCACACACATCAAGGATACAGAACACCTTCTTGGAACTTCTCCTCCGGGCCGCGCGGGTCACCTCGGTCTCGTGGACCACAGGGGACATCAGCTCATCCTGGCCCCTGTTGACAAACACATCAAACAAGTTCAACTGTCTTAATTGGCATATATTGCATTTTGCATTCTATTCAAACGGTTTATTGTGGTTTGATTTGAACGGGCTAAAAACGATTTACCAATCCATAGCCAAGTTGGGGATATTTGAAGTCAGCGGTTAGAAGTTTGAAGGCTAGCTCGCGCTGCTATCTCGCGCTGCTTAGCTCTCCGTCTCGCGCTTCAGACTTCCGCTTTGGTTCCCGCTACAGAAGGAAGAATAATCAATCTAAGAATCTTCGATAAAAAACGTACCTGAACTCTCAAACGCGTTACTTCAAACCGATCAAGACCGTAGAGTTACTCAATTGAAGTAAAATAAGGTGATAAACAACATTTGCAATGCCGACGGTTTCAAACTGTAAAAGTAATTATTTTGATTAGTTTGGGCTACTGTATGTCGTGCAACACAAAACCGGCCCCGTCCGGAAACATGACCTATACACTAAGTTCCGCCAACGCAAGATTAGACGTCAGCCGTGTCAGATCAATTCAATTTAATCTTTAATGTCTTAAAAAACATTGTTATACGCATCATAATATTATTTTGGGAGAGAGACAGAGAGATGTGGTGGTTTCGTTTCCTAGTTTAGAGACAGGAAGTCTAGTATTCCATCTCAGCGTTTCCTACAGGCTTAGAATAGCTGAACTGACAGATCTATGGGAGGTATTTGTGTGTGTGTGTGTGTGTGTGTGTGTGTGTGTGATGAGTGTGGGGGTGAGAGTTTGTGAGCCTTTAACAAAATATTAGCCTTTAAAATGACAATAAAATTCTATAGCCTCTCAAACAGCATGTAGTGAACTAAAGCACCACCAGGGGGCCTCCAGTGTTGAATATAAGGCCCAGCAAACTGACTTCCTGTCCTGGGTCTAGGGGGAAGAGGAGGGGCTTGGATGACATGACAGTAGAAAATAAAGACAGACACAGCTTCACTATGGTGGACTGTCGTCATGGCGACCCCTCGCATGGCAATCCTGTTTATTGGAACTCCAGAAGCTTTGATGTACAAAACTGACCACTTCAATTAAGGCTTTTAGTTTACATTTGGCCACCCCACACCTGACCCCCCCCATTACCCCGCCCCCCCATTACCCCACACATGACCCCCCCCCCCCCTCCCCCATTACCCCACACATGACCCCCCAAGCAGATAATGTTGCATTTCCAATACTGTGGCTCTGGGCGGGAACATACACTCAATAACATGCATGCACACACACACACACACACACACACACACACACACACACACACACACACACACACACTGACGGAAACACATACACTGGGTGAGTGGTTATCAAAGCGCAACATTATTCTGTTACAAGCAACATCCTTCCCTCTCTACAACTGTGTCATCTAGTAGCTGCATTTATCTGGGATTCTGTTTATCCCCCCCCCCCTTCCCCTCCCCCTTCCCCCCTTCCCCTCCCTCCCCACAACATTCACAACAGACACGCCCACGTGGAGTGGGCCAATAGGAAGCAAGTTTACACATGTGAAACAGTCACTAATAGGCAAGGCTCTTTACTGACAGCATCCAAGCTTGGTTTCAATCCCCGCTGCCAAGAATACAACAGATGCTTCACCAGTCATGGAGGAGGCAGGGAGGGGGAGGAAGGGAGGGGGAGAGATGGGGTGGAAGGGAGGGGGAGGGAGGGAGGGGGTACAGTGAGAATTGACAGCAACCGAAGTGTGGATGACATCACATCACCAGTGGTTCTGTTTTTTTGTCGTTTTAGTTACTTGTATTTTAAAAACTCTTGTTAAAAATCTATACTTCCTGTTTGTGTGTCAGAGGTTCTGTGGGAGGGCATTGGCCAGTTTGAACGCCAGTCAGACCAACCCACCAATAGCAGACTTGAATTAAGTACTTAATTTTTTTATAAAACAGTTCAGGTTGGTCTGACCCCTCCCCTCTGAGGCAGACTAGCCAATTGAAATATTTGGGTCCCCCCCTCCCCCCCTCCCCCCCTCCACCTCTATTCAGAACCCCTGAAGACTCCACAGTATAAATGCTACAGAACGCAGACCAGGACCAGGACCAGAACCAGGACTAGGACCAGAACCAGGACTAGGACCAGACCCAGGACCAGAACGCAGACCAGGACCAGAACCAGGACCAGACTCAGGACCAGACCCAGAACCAGGACTAGGACCAGGACCAGGACCTAGACCAAGGCCAGGACTAGGACCAGGACTAGAACAAGGACCAGGACCTAGACCAGGACCAGAACCAAGACCAGAACCAAAACCAGAATAGGTCCAGGTTTAACAACTAGACACAATGATTTGATGTTTCAGTATAGATTCTCCAGATTCTCGATACAGACAAAAAAAATAGATATAAATCAACACATAAACAAAGGCAACATCTTAAGCTAAATAACATGATAGAAACCAAAAGAAAACCAAAACATCAGAAGTTTTTTGTATTTTTTTTTTCTTCTCCAGAACATCATCATCATCCACAAGCCCTGAACACAAACTCAACATCAGTTGCAGTGAAGCGTTTCCAGAGAAACATCTCGTCTTTTTTAACAACAACCCCCCCGTCCCCGTCCCCTCCCCCCCCCACAAAAAAAGAAAGACTGAAAGTAAGAACGACAGAATTAATATATATATATATGTCATTTTGTTTTAATAGGAAAATAAAGTTGAACTTAGCAGAAGCGTGGGCAGAAGCTCGGGGAGAACTTCTCCTAAAGTACTCACCATGGCAACGTGCACAGTCTTGCTAATCACACAACAACCGCCGGTTACCGCGGCAACCCGTGGTTACCGATAGCGATTAACAACCGGGTGTACAGGTTAGAAGATGGGGTTTAGCTTCGGTTCAGAAACCTAAAGCGTGTTATTTATTTTTTGTTTATTCTGTTTCTGTTGCATACAGTTAGAATATATATATATATATATATAGTTTATATATATTTCTATATTTATACATAAAAATCTGTTGCCACGCAGAGGAAAGGTCAAGGTTGTGTTGAAGAAGTCCAGGAGTTTATTTGTTTCCTTGGTTGATTTTTGGTTGTTTGATGGTTTCTGTTGGTTATTGGTTGGTTTTCAATTGGTTTCCAGTTGTTTGTTTGTCGGTGGGTTGGTTGGTTATTGGTTGGTTGTCAGTGGGTTGTTAAAGGGGCACCACCAGACAGGAATGTCCATTCGATGTTTAGATGTTTTAGTAACGTTGGAATGCTGGCACTACTGAGAGACAGCAGCTATCAGACCTGACAGGAAGGAGAGAAAAGTTAAGCAACTCTGTACTAATGTTATTATCCCTCCCTCCCTCCCCCTCTCTCTCTCCCTCCCCCTCTCTCTCTCTCCCTCCCTCCCCCTCACCTCGCTCCAGAGGAGGGCAGCAGAGCATTAGAGCAGCTGACAGTTAGACTTTTTGCGAGGTTTCCCAGGTACTGGAGTTTTCCTGTTGATTTGTCTGACCAAGTCATAGAAGATCTGAGAGAGAGGGGGGAGAGGGAAAAGGGGAGGTAGGAGAGAGAGGGAGGGAGAGGAGGAGGGAAAGGGGGAGGGAGGAGAGAGAGGGAAAGGAGGAGGGAAAGGGGGAGAGAGGGTAGGAGGGAGAGGAAAGAGAGGGGGAGGGAAAGGGGGAGGGAGGAGAGACAGGGAGGGAGAGGAGGAGGGAGAGGAGGAGGGAGAGGAGGAGGGAGAGACATTAGATATACACACACACACACTCCTACAGTGAGACAGAGCGTTGTCTCAGCTCTAACACTAAAAAACAGCTCCACAGAAAAGATCAATACGTTTTCTCTTGGGCCAATCAAATAAAGAGCATCATCCCGGGTCCCAGAACATTCAGACAGGACTGCTGCTGCTGCACGACACACACAGGAAGTGCTGAGCGCTGCTTCCTGTCAGCACTGCTCCTTCAGTGCCAGCAGCACCCAGCTTCTGAAAGGGTTCTAGAAGGAACATGACTGTGCATTCTAGAACGACTGTCTCAGCACCACGCGAAATAACAGGAAATACCAGACTTATAAATAAATAAAAAAAAACTGAGAAAAGGTTTGAGTTAAAAATACAATACAAAAGACAGAATACATGTTAATAATTTGTGTTCTACTGGACTGTGTTCTACTGTGTTCTGCAGGTGTTCCACACACCTCATTGACGTTGATCTTGGACTTGGCGGAGGACTCCAGGAAGGCACAGCTGTTCCACTGGCGGGCCAGGTTCTGCCCCTGTTCCTTCCCCACCACACGCTCCTCCTCCAGGTCACACTTGTTCCCCACTAGGATCATCGGAACCTGGAGGTGGGGGGGGCGACAAGGAGGAAGAGCGTTACAGAGAGCAGAGAGATGGAGAGAGGAAGCGAGGAAGAGAGGGAGAGAAGGAGAGGAAGAGAGAGAGAGAAGGAGAGAAAGAGGAAGTGAGGAAGAGAGGGAGAGAGGAAGAGAGAGAGAGATGGGGGTCAGATGGCTCAACGGTTAAGGCGTTGGCCTCATGATCGGAAGGTTGTGAGATCGAGCCCCGGCTGTGGCTATATGATGCTGTGTCCTTGGGCAAGGCACTTCACAATTGTCCCTGTACTTACTGTAAATCGCTTTGGATAAAAGCGTCTGCTAAATGAATAAATGTAAATGAGATGACATGATGTTCTAATTCTACTCTCTTTATTCACACATCTTTGCAGCTGAAGTGTCTCTACATGTGCGTGAGCGTCTATATTTAAGTGCAGGTTCTTTTCTCCACACTGGTTACATAAACCTGGAGTTTAATAC
>CM059307.1:6611832-6621832 GCA_030340665.1 Neosalanx taihuensis
CACATCCATGTACACAACTATACACACACACACACACACCAGAGTGTGTGTTGTCATTTCAATGGAACAGCTCCAGTCATCTGTGTTGCTGTAACCTCACGCCTGACCAGGAAGTAAGGAACAGGAAGCAGCTTTAATAAACTACAACTCCCATCAACACCGAGGTTTCACAACACAGGAAGTGTGTCTTCCTCCTTCCCTGAAGCAAGGTAAATATGTCACTGGGTGTGTGTGTGTGTTAGTGTGTGTGTTTGTGTGTGTGTGTTAGTGTGTCTTAGTTTCCTAAATCATCCACCTCCCCCCCCTCCCCCCCCCTCTCTCTCTCTTTCTCTCTCTTTCTACAGAACAAGGATCTGTGTGTGTGTGTGTGTGTGTGTGTGTGTGTGTGTGTGTGTGTGTGTGTGTGTGTGTGTGTGTGTGTGTGTGTGTGTGTGTGTGTGTGTGTGTGTGTGTGTGTGTGTGTGTGTGTGTGTGTGTGTGTGTGTGAAGGTGTGCTGGTGTGCGTGATGATAATGGTCTGTTAGACTCCCTGGCACAGAATGGTGTTGACACAGCAGAAGAGAGAGATGGGGAGAGAGAGAGGGAGAGGGTGAGAGACAGTGAGAGAGAGTGAGAGACAGAGAGGGAGAGTGACGAGAGGAGAGAGAGTGACGAGAGGAGAGAGAGTAGAGGGAGTTATCAAATCTAATCTGCTTACTTCTGATGACAACAGCAGTCTCCACAAAGTGTGAGTTTTCCTCAACATTAAAAAGGCCTAACCCATAGTGTTATATAATCACAAAGACAACAACAACAACACACTTTTACATTCAAACGTGTTTTGTATGGACACTGATAACCCCTATTACTTTATATTAATTATTTATAATTGATATAATAAATATACATTATATATGTAATTATAAATGTAATTATATATTATTTTATATGGGCAGTTTCAGACCCTAGTCTGGTGTTACTGCAGCATGTTCTAAAAGCCCCATTAGACCTCAAAGGAACAGACCTACATTTACTTAGAAGGCGATTCATAAACGCCAGAGAAAACTGGGTTGGATACATCGGGCCACTGTTTTTACCATGTCCTCCCCCCTCCCTCACCCCTCCCTCCCTCCCCCTCCCCCTCCCTCCCTCCCTCCCTCTGCACCCAGAGGAAACCTGACTCTCTTTCAGGGAGCACCTGAGCTACAGGTGCTGCTGGTGTCACTATCACACAGGTGTCACCTGTGTCTCTGCCTGTCCGGCTGCAGCAGGACAGCAGCAGGATAATGACTAATGCCTGCTGGAGACAGGATCAGGATCAGGACTGAATCCATTCATTGCTCCTCTTTTAGTTGTTTGGTTTCACAAAACAATGACAGTAGAGGAGGGTTCATCTGCTGGTTAGTCATTCTGACAGGCTTCTCACTTGCTGATAAGGCTGCAGGAATATAGTTTTAAGGTTTCGGTGGACATTTAAAACAAATAAAAATAGGAAATATCTGGCGCACTAACTAGTAGTAACACTTATACGAAATGACTGTTATTTTTAATAACAATCAGCAGCCATCTGGAATCGTATTAGCGGACTGGCTAGCTGGTTCATTTGATCGTGTCTAGTCTTACTGTCGATTTAAGGAGTTCAGGAGTCACATTAAAGAAAGTTATGAACCATAAGTTGACATTTAAACAACAACAACAAGCAACATCCTCTTTTATCGTTTTAAAAGGCTAGTTTAGTGACAGTGTGGATGAATGAGGGTGGTAGCTAGTCTAGACTAGCTGTCTGAAGCACCGTTAAGATCACCTTGACAACTAAACTAGGCTGTTTCTATCCAGGTTGGCAAAAACTATTAATATAACTATTAATATAATATATTATATTGATTTAGCCACCGCTACACTAGCTAAGAGGGGCAGTTAGATGACTAGCTGGTTTGCTAAGCTAACAGACGTTTTTTTTGTTGTTACATTTAAATCTAAACATGTTTTATAAACACAAGAAACAGTCTGAATGTTGTTGTTTGTTGTTGTTATAAACACACTTGTCAACACAACATCTTCGTCTTTACCTGTAATAAGACAACAGGCCGTTGCTGAGGACGAACCATCTTCTCTGGTAACCTTTTAGATAGTTAGTCCATTTAAACAGCCAGCCTCTGTAGGTGTCTGAGCCCGGCGCGAGACACGCAGAGCCCGGGTTCCTCACGAGCTGCGGCTCGCTCATATTCCGCTTCGCCGCGCGCTGGAGCGTGCAGGATAAAGCAAGGGGCCGCGCGCGGTGAGGACGGATCCGATCCTGCTGGCGGAGACGCGGCAGAGAGGACCTCCTCCCCATACACCCGCCCTCCAACCACGGGGCTCAGCGGGGGAGGTCGGTCCCGGTTGATTCGGTATAGAACACTGTTTACACAGGCGCCCCGCCGGTTCACATGACACTGGGAACCGGAGGAAGGATGGAAAACTGATGCTGCGCGTGAGGAGGACGCGGCACCCGCGAGGCTCGTGAGGAGGACGCGGCACCGCGAGGCTCGTGACGTTATCAGGAATTCCTCGTGCAGCATGTGACTGGAAGCGGCTGTCATCAGGATCATTTTGTGATGGATCATTTGTATTTCGCTGTTTTGTTATTTTAAAATACATTTAAATTGTGAAATGTTGATCCGCACTGGCTGCTGCAGCGAGTCGATTAGCAAACCTTTTTTTGCACACAAAAAAATCGATGATAAAACATAAACGACTAGTTATTTATATGAAACATATTTCACATAGTTTACTGTGTTTAGTTGCTGTGTAAAATGGTGTTTTTGATGCATGTTTTGATGTACGAAGCAGAATAAATAGTTCCCCACACGGTGGCGATATTGCCTTTGTCATGACGTGAGGAAAACAATGCATTATTCTCAAAAGCATTTATTTACTCGTGTGTCAAAAACAAACGTTTCACTTATAAGTAAAAATGTCTACATGAACTGTTTTGCTTACAAAATAGCCCTTGTGCAATACATGGTACTCACACTTAAAAAAAATAAATAAATACATTCATGCTACAAAACATTGCTTTCAAGCATAGCAATCCAAATGCTACATATTCCACAGTTCTTAACAGCAATCAGCCTTAATCAAACGTCACTCCTGATTAATTACGTCAACACATTGTAACACAGTGCAATTAAACCCTGACTCTGGCTCAGTAAACAACAGCATGCAACTTCAATGAAGCACTGTCAAATATGTACATTATTCTCAGTGCATTTTCGTATGATGTCAATCAAACAGGGAAAATTGTCAACAAATTGTCTTCTTACCAACATTCCTAAAACACACACACACACACACACACACACACACACAGGAAAGATTACGCCTTCACATTCAAACAAACACTTCACAAGGTAAGGTTTGTGTTTACCTAGTGGAATGTTAGCAAGTAGCTGTGTGTGTGTGTGTGTGTGTGTGTGTGTCTCAGGATCGACACACTACAGTACTGGAGCAGTCTACTTTTGTACTGCAGTGTTCTCGACTAACTAAGCTAATCACCACAACATTACAAGACCCCCTTCCCCCCCTCACACACACACATACACACAGTTACCCACACATACACACTCACCCACACACACATGCTGTGCTAGCTCCCTTTAGGCTCCCTGTCTTGTGTAACCAACAGCACTCCCCTGCAGAGCTCCAGGGAGGGAGGGAGGGAGGGAGGGAGGGAGGGAGGGAGGGAGGGAGGGAAGGAGGGAGGGAGGGAAGGAGGGAAGGAGGGAGGGAGGGAGGGAGGGAGGGAGGGAGGGAGGGAGATGTTCTCATCAGCCACACACCCAGGTACCAGAACTGGCACAGGATTAAAGTCCTGGATCCAGATAAGGAGACTGCAGCCTCTAGGCTGTAACTCCCACTTTCTCTCCCTCTTTCTCGTCCTCTCTCCCTCTACTTTTCTCAGTATCTCTTACTCTTTCTCTACCTTTCCCTCTTCCTCTCTCTTTCTCTCTTCCTCCCTGTCTTTCCTTCTACTTTTCTCATTCTCTCTTCCTCCTGCTCTTTCTCTTTCTTCTCCTCTACTTTTCTTTCCCTCGCTCTCTCAACATGACTCATTCAATATTCACGGTACATTTGAGGGACTTTCTCTCCAGGACTCTGGTCAGCATCTGCACCCTATAAAAGAAAAGTTAACCAAGGATTAAGAGAGAGCAGTGTGAACCAGTGTGAACCCGTGTGAACCAGTGTGAACCAGTGTGAACCGCCCCCCTCTCTCCTTTCTCCTCACCAGGAAGTCTGCTTTGTGATGCACCAATCATCTAGCTCACAGTACTGTCCAATCAGGAAGACCGCCACATTGTATTATCGTTTCACTTTAAAGTCAAAAAGAAACAGAGGCTGAAAAACAGAACAGTTGTGTGTGTTTCCTCTTGGTTTACCTTGACAGTTCTGTCCATGTTCTGTCTTGCAGTGAGAAGACTGTCTTCACTCTGAGCTGTAATCGATGAACCCCCTGCTTCACGGCTGCCGTGGGTGTAAAGGTTAGCATCGACCATCCGCTCACCACCGTGTTTAAGATCCCATCTGACTAAATGCAGCGTTAAAACATCAGCCAACCTCCCCAGGCTCATCCTTCAGCCCCTCTTTAACCCAGAGTGATGGTGTGTTTTTCCTCTGGAGGGATGTAACCCAGGCAACCACAGGACAGGAACAGGAAAAGTCTCACAGCGCCCGTTCCTTTACTTTACACGTCACACGTGGGGGGGGACACACGCCCCCTCTTCCTCCTCGGGTCACAGGGGACCACCCCTCTCCCCCTGGACCCAGGGGGGGCCCGGGGTCACATGACCGAGCAGCGGTTCCTCTGCAGCGCCCCCTGCAGGCGGATGGCGGTGTGGTTCTGGCGTGCGCCTCGTGTCACCGCGCTGCTCAGCAGCTCCTTGAAGAGCAGCATGATGTGCCAGTTGAGCTTGGCAGAACATTCCACATAGCCACACTTCCAGCTCCTCTTGACCAGCACAGAGACGGCACGGCGGGGGGTGAAGCGCTGCCGCTGGAGGTCCCTCTTACTGCCCACCACCAGGATGGGAACCTCACTGCTACTGTTCTCCCTGCAGAGGAGGAGGAGGAGGGGGGGAGGAGGAGGAGGGGGAGGAGTAGGAGGGGGGGAGGGGGGGGAAGGGGGAGGAGGGGTGGAGGAGGAGGGGAAGGGGGGTGGGGGAGGAGTCGGAGGAGGGGAGGGGGGAGGAGGAGGAGGGGAGGGGGGTGGGGGAGGAGGTGAGGGGAAGGAGAGGAGGAGGGGGGAGGGGGAGGAGGGGAGGGAGGAGGGGAGGGGGAGGAGGAGGGGTGTGGGAGGGGTTTGGGGGTGGGGTGGCGAGCAGGGAGAAGATTGGAGAGGGGATTTGGGGCAACAGCAGAGGGTAAGAGAACAGACAAGACACAGTTGATCACAGTCGATCAGGCTCAAGCTGGGGGGCGGAGTCAGGAGGAGGAGGCGGGGCCCAGTGAGTCGTCCTCCCTGGCGATGTGAAGGACACGCTGTGACTCACTGAACGCTGCTCTGATACAGTCACCGTGTGCGTCAGGCGGGGGGGACAATGTGTTTGAAGATTGCCGCAGAATGTGTGCGTGTGCGGATATATCGACTGTGTGTGTGTGTGTCTGTGGTTATCTGGTGTGTGGTTATGTGTGTGTGTGTGTGTGTGAGAGACACCAAGGTGAGGGTTCTGATTGCAGCTTTGTTTGAGGTCGAAGAGGGGAATGTTCTTTACAGCCTGCAGGAGGGAGGAGAGAGGAGAGGATGGAGAGGAGGGTAGAGAGGGGAGGAGGGTAGCGAGGAGAGGGGGGGGAGAGGGGAGGGGGTAGAGAGGGGAGGGGGTAGAGAGGGGAGGGGGGTAGAGAGGGAAGGGGGTAGAGAGGGAGAGGGGAGGGGGTAGAGAGGGGAGGGGGTAGAGAGGGGAGGAGGGTAGCGAGGAGAGGGAGGGGGTAGAGAGGGGAGGGGAGGGGGTAGAGTGGAGAGGGGGCAGAGAGGCAGGGCTGATGGGTCGCTGAGAGGAAGGCCGTGAAGACTAGATCGTGGCTCATATTAACAGAGCATCATGGCTGGTGTCTCTCACCAGAGCGAACACAGACCTCAGAGCATCATGGCTGGTGTCTCTCACCAGAGCGAACACAGACCTCAGAGCATCATGGCTGGTGTCTCTCACCAGAGCGAACACAGACCTCAGAGCATCATGGCTGGTGTCTCTCACCAGAGCGAACACAGACCTCAGAGCATCATGGCTGGTGTCTCTCACCAGAGCGAACACAGACCTCAGAGCATCATGGCTGGTGTCTCTCACCAGAGCGAACACAGACCTCAGAGCATCATGGCTGGTGTCTCTCACCAGAGCGAACACAGACCTCAGAGCATCATGGCTGGTGTCTCTCACCAGAGCGAACACAGACCTCAGAGCATCATGGCTGGTGTCTCTCACCAGAGCGAACACAGACCTGAACATGTTTACAGACATCTGGGGAAATGGACCTTTTATATGAGATCATATATTATATTCTAGAGCCACACGTACATCCTTGTTCCACTCACAGATGACATTACCTAAGGGGTTTGATTCCTTGGTCTACACATTAGATCAAGCATCTGCTCACCCACTGTACCACAGACTTAGTATAAATACCCTGTCACCTAAGGACTCAAGCCTGAACTGAAAGTGTTTACAGCTATACATGACAGAAAGAGAGGAAAAGAGAGGGAGAGAGGGAGGGAGAGGAGGGGGAGAGGGAGGGAGAGGAGGGGGAGGAAAGAGAGAGGAAGAGGAGGGGAGGAGAGAGGGAGAGAAAGAGAGAGAGAGAGAGGGGGAGAGAGAGGAAGAAAGAGAGAGGGAGAGGAGGGGGAGGAAAGAGAGAGGGAGAGGAGGGGGAGGAAAGAGCGAGGGAGAGAGGGAGGGAGAGGAGGGGGAGAGAGAGGAGGAGGAGATAGAGAGAGGGAGAGGAGGTGGAGGAGAGAGAAAGTGAGAGAGGACAAGAGAGACAAGAGCGTGCTGTCAGAATCTTCATCACATCAAAGGCAGCCATGGTCTTCTAGGGAGCGGAGAACAACTACAGGTCTGTCTGGATGGGGAGGGGGGGACAACAGAGACACAGCTCGCTTTTCTTCCAAACCCACATACCTCAATCACCTGAAGATATCACCTCTCCTGGATTTAGTATCCAGACAGCCCATCCACTCTTTCCACCTTCAACCCCCCCCCCTCTTATCTGCCAGTCTAGCCCTTTTTCTTTAAACGCTCTCTCTCTCTCTCTCTCTCTCTCTCTCTCTCTCTCTCTCTCTCTCTCTCTCTCTCTCTTTCTTCCTCCCTGTCTCGTCTCTGCAGTGAATAATGTATGTTCTGTCTGTCAAGGCTCTTAGACACAGTGGGTTCCACCAGAGACCCAGAGAGATGAACCAGGGGCGGCCCGCCCAGCTCCAGACCCCAGAGGAGGTGAGGGAGAGAGAGGGGAGATGTGGTGTGGAGGTGGGGGGAGAAAGGGGAGGTGTGGTGGGGAGGTGGGGGGAGAAAAGGGAGCAGGGGGGAGAAAAGGGAGGTGTAGGAGGAAGGAGTAGATGGTGAGGAAAAGAGGTTGGAGGTGAGTGACAGGGAGAGGAAGAGGAGAAGGAAGGGGAGAGAAGGGAGCAGGGTGATAGGGAGAGGAAGAGGAACAGGGGGAGGAGGAGGAGAAGTGGGAAGGAGGAAGAGGAGGATGAGTGTGGATGTCAGTCCAGCTCAGGGGGAAAACTCCTTCAGCACCTGATGGATGAAGACTGCCTCAGCCTCATCAGCATGCTAATGTATGCAGGAACAGACGCCCTCAGCCTCGACCACAGCCTCTCTCTACGTGACCGCACACGCCCCGCCTGTCACCCACCAACGCCACCATCAAACCTCACCCCATTACCGGCCTGTCACAACACACGGAAGGATCCGGAATAAAAAACACCCGTCTCTCTCTCTCTCTCTCTCCAGCATGGCGCCCTGTTCTGTAGAGACAAGAGGGGTGAGAGGAGTGTTTGTTTCCTGCCTGTCGTGTTTGAGATGAGCTGCTCTGGGTCAGAACACATCAGGGAGGTTCAGACAGGGGCTGGTGGCTGGATGGTGATGACTGTCTGGTGGCTCTCAGAATGGGGTTCCTGCTTCCTGGGTTAAGTTGTGGATCTCTGCAGTTCCAGATTGTGGACAGTGCTTTGCTTTGCTATGCCACACTACAGTGTGCAACATTGTGCTATGCTAAATTGTGCTATGCTAAGTTGTGCTATGCTATATTGTGATATGCTACATTGCGCTATGCTAAATTGTGCTATGCTACATTGTGCTATGTTAAATTGTGCTATGTTAAATTGTGCTATGTTACATGGTGCTATGTTACATGGTGCTATGCTACATTGTGCTATGCTACATTGTGCTATGCTATGTTGAACTATGCTAAGTTGTGCTATGCTAGGTGTTGCTGTGCTGGGCAGTGTTCTACCTGTGCTCTACTATCTGATGACGGATCATCTTGACGTATTCGAAGCTTTCCACACAGCAGATGTCAAAGACCAGGATGTAGGCGTTGGCGTTACGAACCCCTAAGCAGCGGAGATCCATCCACTCCTAAACACACACACACAGACAGACACACACACACACACATAGACAAACACACACGCACACAGAGAGACACACACACACAGACACACACACAGAGAAACAAAGAAACAAGATGTAAGAACACTATTACACCACTTCACTTCTCCACAAGAACAAGCAACAAAAAAAACATCAAAAAGTCAGAAAACGCACAAGCCGATTATCAAACCCCCAGTTAGTTTACAGCACTGAAAGACACTGAATCATCCTCAAGACGTTTTATGACACGTTAAGTCGATTTGCCTCCCATCAACGCTGAGCTGAATGCAATCAGTGTAGAACTGGCAGGGTTACCAGAGAGGTGGAGAGGGAGGAATCTCTGTCAGCATACCCAGGCAGAGAGCTCTTCTCCTGGCTACAGACACAGACATTTCCCCATCCCCTCCAGCCTGACTGGACCAGCCTGGAGGGTCAAAAAGCCCCGGGTGTGGAATAATAGTAATGATTTGTTAACAATTATTACGCTGCACAGCACAATAGGAGACATTTGCCATGATGACACAGTGACCCAACTCTCTACACAGCTCCCTCCCTCCCTCCCTCCCTCCCTCCCTCCCTCTTTCTCTCCTTGTCATTCCCCTTCTCTCTTTATCCCTCCATATCCCTCTCTCTCCCTCTCTCTCCCTCCATCTCTCATTCTCTCTCTCTCTCTCTCTCTCTCTCTCTCTCTCTCTCTCTCTCTCATTGTCTCCATATTGTCTCTCGCTCTGTTCTCTTTCTTTATTCCATTTGCCTTTTCTCTCCCTCTCTTTCAGCCTCTGTCAACCTCTCCAGCCCTGTGAGCTGAATCTATAAGTGGTTTTTATGGCTTAGGAGACCAGGGGAGATAGAGAGGGAGGGGGTGGGGGGGTGGAGAGAGAAAAATGAGAGTGGGTTACTGGGGGAGGGAAAGAGCGAAAGATTTCTCTGAAAGAATGAAGAGAAAGATTATCATGCAGCTGAGAATGGAGGAAAAATTGCGTATATCCCCCCCACCCCCCATACCCACCAGGCCCCTATCCCTCCCAATCCTCTGACTATCCAGCAATCATACCCCCACCCACCCATTTTCCTGACAACCACCCCCAGGCTGGGGTGGTGGGTGGGGGCAAGGGGGGTATTAACGAACAGAGCCGTTCTACCTGAGAGCCCTCGTTTACCTTCCTTCAGCCCACTCTGTGGAAACACAACAGCAACGGGGGAATCAATACGGGGGGTGAGAGGGGGGGGGGTTCAGAATGTCACCGCATTAACGAGCTTCACAAACAACACTGTTGGAGCGCACCTCAAAAATAAACAGAGTGATTTCACAGAGAGAGGAAACCCTTCAAATTGGGACTTGAAAACATGACTTGCGCCTCAATACCAAAATCCCAGAAACAATCTCTTCATAAGTA
>CM059307.1:6624332-6654332 GCA_030340665.1 Neosalanx taihuensis
AGACAGGTGAGACAGGTGAGACACAGGTGAGACACAGGTGAGACACAGGTGAGACAGGTGAGACAGGTGAGACACAGGTGAGACAGGTGAGACAGGTGAGACACAGGTGAGACACAGGTGAGACACAGGTGAGACAGGTGAGACACAGGTGAGACACAGGTGAGACACAGGTGAGACAGGTGAGACACAGGTGAGACAGGTGAGACACAGGTGAGACAGGTGTGACACAGGTGAGACAGGTGAGACAGGTGAGACACAGGTGAGACAGGTGAGACAGGTGAGACACAGGAGAGACACAGGTGAGACACAGGTGAGACACAGGTGAGACAGGTGAGACAGGTGAGACACAGGTGAGACAGGTGAGACACAGGTGAGACACAGGTGAGACAGATGAGACACAGGTGAGACACAGGTGAGACACAGGTGAGAGACAGGTGAGACACAGGTGAGACACAGGGGCACCTGGGAGACATCTGCTGGGTTTATTGATGTTTCGTGCCGTTTGTTTGACGAGGCATCGATCGTGTCGTGTCAGAGATCGGTGATGCTTACCTCTGGCAAACACACACCCACACAAATCTGCAGGCACACTGAACACATTTACGAGTGCGTCTGTTTGCACATGTACTGTACACACACACGTGCACCCACACATGCACGTAAGTACACATGTAAGGTCTATATATATATACACTGCATGTGTTTGTATATATATATATATATTTATATGCACACCCACACTCAGATCCACAGCAGGTCTGTAGTGTGGGTGATAGGGCGTGTCTAAAATCAGCACTGTTGCCATGTCTGCAGAAGGACAAAGACATCGCAAATACACACGTGATACTGAGAGAGAGAGAGAGAGAGAGAGAGAGAGAGAGAGACAGAGTGAGGGAGAAAGAGTTAGAAAGAGAGAGTGAGGGGGAGAGAGAGAAGAGGGGGAGAGAGAGTGAGGGAGAAATAGAGAGAGAGGAGGGAGAGAGAGAGAGAGAGAGAGAGAGAGAAAGAAAGTGAGGGAGAGAGAAACATTGCGTGGGAGAGGAAAATGAAAGAAAATACATTAACAGGGGAAAAACAGACTAATCCAAGATGGATTCTACATTTGGGTTTGAATCCATCACAACCTATTGACAGGAAGTGACATATGCTGTCCTGGTACAGACAGCAACGCCACCAGCTAATAGAGGATGCAGGATGCAGCTTATCACTGGCCCAGAACCAACGCATCTTCTAAATGACTGACTTGAACTGCATCGATCAGAACTCAAATCAAATCAACATTTATTTGTATAGCCCTTTTTACAAGCAATGTCACAGAGGGCTTCACATATGCCCACAGAACTGCCCCTCAACCAACCTAAACCCCTTAAGGAAGACAAGGAAAAACTCCCCGAAAAACTCACTAGGGAGAAAAAATGGAAGAAACCTTGGAAGGAGCAATTCAGTGAGGGATCCCCTCCTCCAGAACTCAAATTATTTGACGTGCTGATCAACAGACCAGGGGAACGGTTTAGAGGAAACACAATTATTACCACTAAGAACACTTCCTTCCTTGTCCGGACTACCTGGATGTAATTCGGACAAATGGAAACTTCGATTTGTCCGATAAAAGTAGTTTCTAAACCGAACGGAAACTCAATTTGAGTAAAGTTTCCTATCCATTGTGCGTCTCCTACTCTAATAGGCTGTAGTAGACCTGAAGCCAACTCCATTAGCAGTGAATTCTCCCCAGTTTCTGGGTGGAGTGCAGGGCTGTGATCTAATCATCCATAATAATGACAAGGAGACTGAGGCCAGATCTGTCTGCTGAGGCCCAGACGAGCAGCTCTGTGACCCAGCCTCACTCTGCCTCCGCACGGGGGAGGACTGGACCCTGGGTGGGGGAGAGGAGAGGGGTGAGACGGAGAGGAGAGGGGTGTGGTGAGGAGAGGGAAAAGAAGAGGGGAGGAGAGGAGGAGGAGAGAAGGAGTGAGGAAGAGAGGAGAGAAGAGGAGAGGGGTGAGGAAGAGGAGGAGAACAGGGGTGAGGGAGAGAAAATACCCTGTCTCTATCCCCCCTGTCAGTCAGTAAACCCCCACCAGCACAAGGAGACAGGAAGCTCTCTCCAGAGACAGACTAGAGGTCATGACCTCTCAGACATGAAGGAAATTAGCTGATAAATCAGAAAGATGGAAATGCTGTGGCAGCACTCAGCTAATGCTTTTCTCTGACCTGACCAGAAGCTTCTGTCTAAAACTCCACAGGACGACTCAAGGAACAGCAGGAACTGATACTGGACGATGATGTCACATCCTGTTTGAGAGCTTTGGTCTTTCAGGTTCCACTTGATGAGGTACCAGGGAGATGTACACACACACACACACACACACAACCTTCAAAGCTCAAAGATAGAAGCCCTACTGATTGTTCCCCACTGTTCACCACACAGCAGACTGTCTTAATGGAGGCTACACACCGTTTAACTGAACTAAAGTGCAAAACCAAATCCTCTCAGCAGTAGGGAGAGGCCCTGCAGGGGTCACGAGAGGAGACAGCATGCGCTACAAACTAGAGAACTGCGCGGGACTGTTTTTTTCATCCCGCTCCCGCCCGCTCCCGCTGAATTTCTGACCATTACCGCCCGCTCCCGCTGAATTTCTGACCAATCCCGCCCGCTCCCGCAGAATTTCTGACCATTACCGCCTGCTCCCGCAAAGTGTGCGCAACGTGCCCGCCCAGACCCGCGATGTGTCTCCAATATAGTTAGCAAGCTCTTACCAACAGGGCTGTTTGAATGAGCTACTATACAATCGTTTTAATGGGAACATAAATAGTCAAAGCAACACGCATTTAAATATAACTTTGTTTTATTAAAATACCTTTTATATAAACCTTGCATAATCACATGGCACCTAAAACAGGCTGCTTTGCAAATCACAATATAAATATGAAAATTGTCAGCCTACTAGTAACACCGCCAACACGCCTCTTTATGTAGCCTATGACCTCAATAACAAATGGCAACGAGAGGCTGAGTGGCTCAAACAGTAGTAGCATAGCCTAAAATAAACTAAGTTAATAAATGAATTTAACGAATCACTTGCCAATATTGCTATGGAGGAAGAGGATGTTGCTGACCGACTGCGGCCCCATTCTCGTGCGTCTCTCTTCCAAGATGCGCCCACAGACACTAAATGTACTAAACTAGATGCGGGAATACTGAAGATGAAACGCGCTAGCTTTGAGAGCGCTTGTCAGACTTGCCTTGTTTAGTTTTAATGGTGTACACAACTTGTTTAATGTTCTGCTCTACTTCGTTGGCTGACTGAGTCATGACTCACTAGTACCTAGCTATTACAGTCCCGCACAAACCCGCAGTATTTTTTTTTAGCCGCCCGTTCCCGCCCGCAGTTAAATTGAAACCGCCCGTTCCCGCGAGATTTGCGTTGGGTCCCGCGGGACCCAGCGGGACCCAATCCCAGTGCAGACCTCTACTACAAACCACATTTGAATGGCTTTTCTTATTTTTTTTTGTTTCACACATTTTCTTCCTCTTCCGCTGGCGTTATAACTGCCGCCTGCACCACCCACCCCCGCCTGCACCACCCACCCCCGCCTGCACCACCCACCCCCCCACCCCCACCCCCCGCCTGCACCACCCACCCCCCGCACCCCCCGCACCCCCCGCACCCCCCGCCTGCACCACCCACCCCCCGCACCCCCCACCCCCCGCACCCCCCACCCCCCGCCTGCACCCCCCACCCCCCGCCTGCACCCCCCACCCCCCGCACCCCCGCCTGCACCACCCACCCCCCGCACCCCTGCACCCCCGCCTGCACCACCCACCCCCCGCACCCCCCGCACCCCCCGCCTGCACCACCCACCCCCCGCACCCCCCACCCCCCGCCTGCACCACCCACCCCCGCCTGCACCCCCCACCCCCCGCACCCCCGCCTGCACCACCCACCCCCCGCACCCCCCACCCCCCGCCTGCACCACCCACCCCCCGCCTGCACCACCCACCCCCCGTGTGCCTTCGCTACGCGAGTACTGTATGCACGCTTCACGAGCTCTGTGGTTTAATCGCATTCTCTCCTGATCTCATTTGTTTTCCAGCGGCAGCCCTGTGGCGCGAGCACAGGTGCTGCTGTTCAGGTCCCGCGCTCCCACAGCAAATAACCAGCCTGAATACCGGGGAGGGGGGGGACCAGGGGCCCTGGGGCATCTGAGACTCTGTAAGCACGAGCGGGGAGATCAATTGAATAATTTCACAGAAAACCGGAAAAAGCAGTCAGTTCCGTGAAACTAGAAGAAATATGTCATTATTTTCTCCTTTATGTATTGTCTGTTGTTGTTGTTTACTGTGAAACAGAACAACAACATAATACCTCCTGGTTCACATCTGATGGGGAAACATTGGTTGTTGTTCAGGACAGACTCGTATCCCCCCCCCCTCTCCAGGAGGGGAAGGCCTGTACAGAAACTGTAACTCAATTATTTCAAGTTTCAAGTGGCTGAACTGATGAAATAATTGAACATTACATTATCGCGCTTATTCTGGCCTCTGGGAGGCAGTTCTATGTGGGCAGGTGTGATGGAGGAGGAGAGAGAGGGGGAGAGAGAGAGAGAGAGAGAGAGAGAGAGAGAGAGAGAGAGAGAGAGAGAGAGAGAGAGAGAGAGAGAGAGAGACAGAGACAGAGACAGAGAGAGACAGAGAGACAGAGAGAGACAGAGAGAGATGGAGAGAGAGCAGGAAAGAGAGAGAGAGCGGGAAAGAGAGAGAAAGAGATGGAGAGATGGAGAGAGAGAAGATGGGGAGAGAGAGAGATGGAGAGAGAGCAGGAAAGAGAGAGAGAGATGGAGAGGAGAGATGGAGAGAGAGAGATGGGGAGGAGAGATGGGAGAGAGAGCAGGAAAGAGAGAGAGAGGAGAGATGGAGAAAGAGCAGGAAAGAGAGATGGAGAGAGAGCAGGAAAGAGAGAGACATGGAGAGGAGAGAGGCTAAAGAGAGTTTTAAACCATCAAGGTTTCAAAGTAAGCTCTCTGCGATGGAAGTAAAACTGGTGTCCATAGCAACTCCTATTAAAGCACCTTCAACAACATTAATTGCTATGAGGCCATTATCCCATTTACTTCATCACTGAACAGTTGCAGGATCTCTGCCTTTTTGATAAGATCAGAAAGCTACAAATCAGACGATCAAACCAAGTTAACATTCAAATGTAAGATGTGGTTATGACATTTAGAAGTACTGTATAGAGAAAACTTATAACCATGATTCATTTTAATACCATATATCCTTACCTGGTTGGAGTTTGAGGGGAAAGAAGGTATTGGCGGTACATCCAAGATCTTCAGCTCGTAAATGATCCCGTTCAGAATGACTGAAGGTCTGTAGACATATCTGCTTCTGGTCGGTGAGTAAACCTCGGAGAAATCATTATATATAAACTGACGGATGATGGAAGTTTTCCCAACACCGGGAGCACCGATCACTGCGATACTGAAGATCTCCACCATCCCTGGAGCCCGGAGACCATGGACAGATAGCAGAGCAGCTTAGAGACCCTGCAGATGGACCTCCAGAGCAGCTTAGAGACCCTGCAGATGGACCTCCAGAAAGATTCAGCTAATTCTTCGGTTTAATTCAAATTGTTGACTGCTGCATTATTTCGATATTCCGTCTCTGTATTCTTTAATCTATGAACACACGTCCATCAACATCCGTACCGGGGAAACTTTTCGGCTGTTAGATCAGTTTTTTTCGGTTGGGAAACATTAGGTGATTCTTCTGCTGTTGACCTACTAAATAAAACACAAGCATTTAATCATTAATATCTAAGAATATCGAATATATAAGAACATCTTTATGAGACATTTCCTTGCAGCCTCAGTGGAGGAGCGTAAAAAGTCAACCTGGACATCAGTAACTACTTTCAAAGTGCACCGTCCAGTTTGGATTCGGGTCAAAGGTCGTTATTCTTCCTAAATCCCAGCTCTCATTTCAGCCAGTAATGCACGAGCCCGCTCGCTCTCCTCCCACTAATCCACTTGGATGCGCAAAAAGCCACTTTTCCATCAGAAACGACGACATATTGAAGCTGCTGCTGATGAGCTCGTGTCTTCGGGCGCGAGGGGCTGATTAGATGTTTCATTCACGTGCAGGAAACGCTGTCCTGAGGCGCACGAGACGCTGCGACAGCGCGTGGACATCCTCTGGATCTGTTCCCTTATTGCATGCGCACTGGTGGAGCCTTTAGTAGCCTACGCGTGCGCGGTGTGAGTAAATGTGTGTGTGTGTGAGTGTGTGTAAGAGTGTGTGAGAAGCGCGCATGTGTGTCATCATATTTGCCTCTAACACTGATGGCTTTAGTTAGCTTGTGTGTAGCCACATAGGGGCTTCTACCGCACGAGACTCCCGCTCCGAGCGGCAGTTTCCAGCGCGTGAAGGCTTTTAACCGTGAAGCTCGCGCTGAGTTTGACAGGACGTTGTCAGATATTATCTGTTAATTCGTTTAATATCGGGAAAAATATTTTTATGCTGAATGCAGCAAAAAAATCTTAACTAATACTTGTAGCTAAAAATGAATCCGTCCCCTTTAATGTAGTGATATGAACGGGTTTGGTTTTGATTCATTTGATGACATTTCAAGGTCATAAACGAATTGTTAGAAGGTCAAACGACACGACCCCCCCCCTCATCAAAGTACAATATCTCAACATAATACTATAATTGAATCAATTTGTTTGGACTAAATGTAATCTTTTAACAGGCAAAGTTTTCCCCAGCAGAGTAATGAGAGTCAGCGTTATTAATCAGCAGGGCAGCTTAATGGGGCTCCGCGTGACACTTTAATATTCCTGGTACCGTGCAGTCGGTGTCAGCACCCCCTTCTGGGGACGTTTGGTTTGTTATTGGCACATTTTATGTTTGAGCGACACCGCAGCCTCCAGTCAATAACCCCCCCCCCCCCCCGCACGCACACACACACACGCACGCACGCACGCACACACACACCTCGCTCATTAACCGGGCTCTGGGTCCAGGTGCAGTCCGCAGATCACTAGAGAAGCTCGGCTATCTGCTCATTCAATCAGTCACCATTCACCAGAAGCAACAACGTTACATACAAAGACAAAGCGATTTGCCAAAAGATTGGAAATGATCCAAATAATCTCCCTCCTTTTGGACGCTGTTTGATTAAGAAACCAGATCACCGTTTTCTGTATATTATGGTTTATATTCCTGTATTTTATGGTTTATATTAAGCCTTCTTACTTTACATGTCTTCAGAGATGAAAGTGTATTAGTATGCAGAATTGACCTGCTTGGCCAGCAATGCTGAACTAATTGTGTCCAGTCTGAAAGGGTAAGGCGTCCTTTAAATTCCAGCAGTCTTTAACGATCCCATACAGAGAGGTAATAGAGGACATGGATTACAGGGATCCTGCCTCCACATCCTCCAGGGCTTTAGCAAACACACTTGTACCGTTTTATGTTGTTTACACTCTACCCATATCCCATTTGTTTTAACAAACAAACACACACACACACACACAAACCACACAAAGCCATTTGAGAATGTATCCAATTTTTATTGTTTGGTTTTCAAATGATTTCCACACCTATAACAGTCAGTCATAAACCGCAAATCTGCTCCTAAATCGTTTTTAGTACGTTGTAGTTTTAGTTTACACAAACTGTCACCTAACATCTCCCACAGGAGGCCCCGCCCACCCCTCACTGCCACCAGCCAATCAGGAGGTTCACCATCCAACATCTTAACTCCAAATATCAATATATACTGTTTAATGTTTGATGAGACACATCCAACACAAGCTGGAGGAAGCTATTCCAGTTCCCGTCATGCTAAGGTCATACATGATTTGTGCTACCTGGACAGTGTACCTGCACAGGTAAAGGAGGGGTAAAAAAACGGGGGGTGAGGGGGGATTTACCCTTAGAGACGGTTGTCAAGGAAGCTTTCGGAGGCAATCGATTGTCTGTAATGGAACGAGACGCAACGTGACTGGGATGCGAGCGCAGGTTTGTCAGAGCAGAGAGCAGAGATACGAACCTGCCTCCCCCTCTCCCCCTCCTCCCCCCCCCGCCGGCAGCTTTAGAGAGAGAGAGAGAGAGAGAGAGGAGAGAGAGAGAGAGAGAGAGAGAGAGAGAGAGAGAGAGAGAGAGAGAGAGAGAGAGAGAGAGGAGAGAGAGAGAGAGAGAGAGAGTGTTTCACCTCTAAATGACATCGACTCCTAAGTGTCTCTGTGTGGAGTTAGTCATGAGACGCAGCAACCATGGTGGAACAAGACGTAGAATCACAACCCACCCAATCCCGGCAGGGCATGAGGGAGAGCACCGGAACGTTCCGAAACGCACGGTGATGGCGGTGACGACAGGGGGTGGGGGGGGGTCGATAGGGTTTTTGTAGTGTGGGGACTGGTGAGGGAGGTGGCTGTCAGGGTCAAGGTTAGGGGTCAAGGTTCGAGTCAGGGTCAGGATTAGGGTTAGAAAGGGCTGGAGAGAGGGCTGGTGCTGGAGTGAAATCTAGAGGTTGGAATAGGGTCCGGGCTGGGGCAAAGTCTGGGCCTGGGGCAGAGGCTGAGGCAGAGGCAGAGGCAGGGGCAAACGCTGGGCCTGGGGCAGAGGCTGAGGCAGAAGCTGGGGCAGAGGCTGAGGCAGAGGCTGGGGCTGCGGCAGAGGCTGGGGCTGGGGCAGAGGCTGGGGCTGGGGCTGGGGCAGAGGCTGGGCCTGGGGCTGAGGCTGGGGCTGTGGCAGAGGCTGGGCCTGGGGCAGAGGCTGGGCCTGGGGCAGAGGCTGGGCCTGGGGCAGAGGCTGGGGCAGAGGCTGGGCCTGGGGCAGAGGCTGGGCCTGGGGCAGAGGCTGGGGCAGAGGCTGGGGCAGAGGCCGGGGCAGATCACACCACAGCAGAGTGGAGGAGCAGCAGTGTCGTCAGGGTGATACTGCCACAGCGTCTGTGTTTCCCCACAGAGAGAGCAGGAACCTGCAGCTCTGGACGCCTGAATACAGGAAGCTGAACAGCCAGCGTCAGACCACCAGACCCCGGCACACACACAACAGGCGGGCA
This sequence comes from Neosalanx taihuensis, assembly GCA_030340665.1. NCBI lineage: Eukaryota > Metazoa > Chordata > Actinopteri > Osmeriformes > Salangidae > Neosalanx > Neosalanx taihuensis. Next base: position 6,633,404 of record CM059307.1, read on the forward strand.
CACACACACACACACACGGACACACATACGTAGGCACGCTCACTTCTTTGAACTCTCCTCTCAACAGAAACGTCTCTTTTTCCAGAGAAACTGAGAAACACCGAAAGCATCAAAACCTGACGCTCCCTGACTGCCATGATCATCAGCATCGTCTCTCTACTTCCCTGGGGGGGGGGGGGGTTCCTGTCCTGGGGGGTGGGGGGCAGGAGAGGGCAGGGGGGGGGCGGGGAGGTGTCGCTGACAGGAGAGGAGAGACTGACTGATTTAGAGGAAACGGCTTTCTCAGTCAAGGAACCCACATGTTCACACCTCTCCTTCGTATATATACCCCTGCAGACGCGCAGACACTCTCACAGGCCTCCCGAGTCCTCCACCAGACTGAGGACTGAACTGCAGACAGTGAGTGAGGGTGATCTGGTGATCTGGTGATCTGGTGATCTGGTGACATGGAGCACGTTAGGATGATGAGGACCAGGAGTGAGAGGAGAGCAGCGGCGCTCTGTCTCTGGGTGACGCTCTGCTGGCTGGGAACTCACAGAGCAGACTCTGCCTTCCTGCCAGATGCCATGGACATGAACATCCAGAAACTGATCAAGCAACACGTGAGTGTCTCTCTCTCTCTCTCTCTCTCTCTGTCTGTCTGTGTCTCTGTCTCTGTCACTCTGTCTCCCCCTCTCTCTATCTGTCTCTGTCTCTATGTCTCTCTATCTCTCTCTCTCTCTCTGTCTCTCTGTCTGTCTCACTCTGTCTCTCTCTGTATCTCTCTCTGTCTCTCTCTGTCTCTCTCTCTCTCTCTGTCTCTCTCTGTCTCTCTATCTCTCTGTCTCTCTCTCTGTCTGTCTCACTCTGTCTCTCTCTGTATCTCTCTCTGTGTCTCTCTCTGTCTCTCTGTCTCTCTCTCTGTCTCTCTCTGTCTCTCTATCTCTCTCTCTGTCTCTCTCTCTGTCTGTCTCTCTCTCTCTCTCTCTGTGTCTCTCTCTCTCTCTCTCTCTCTCTCTCTCTCTCTCTCTCTCTCTCTCTGTCTCTGTCTCTGTCTCTGTCTCTGTCTCTGTCTCTGTCTCTGTCTCTGTCTCTCTCTCTCTCTCTCTCTCTCTCTCTCTCTCTCTCTCTCTGTGTCAAGAGGGACCAGGGTCAAGGGGTGTGGTTAGAGATACTTTCTACAAGCTTTCTACTGGAACCAGCTGAGATCATAGTGATGTCATCAACTGGAGACCGTACATCCTCCAAGCTCTCTCTCTCTCTTTCTATCTCCTCTCCCCCTCACGCTTTCTCATTTTCTCTTCTCCCATTTCTCTTTCACCTCTCTCCTAACCTCTCTCTCCCCTAACCTCTCTCCTAACCTCTCTCTCCCCCTCTCTCTCTCTCCCCCTAACCTCTCTCCTAACCTCTCTCTCCCCCTCTCTCTCTCCCCTAACCTCCCTCTTACCTCTCTCTCTCTCCTCTCTCTCCCCCGTCTCTCTCTCTCCCCTAACATCTCTCTTACCTCTCACTCCCCCCTCTCTCTCTCCCCTAACCTCTCTCTCTCCCCCTAACCTCTCTCTCTCCCCTTACCTCTCTCTTACCTCTCTCTCCCTCTCTCTCTCTCCCTTACCTCTCTCTTACCTCTCTCTCCCTCTCTCTCTCTCCCCCTAACATCTCTCTTACCTCTCTCTCCCCCTCTCTCTCTGTTTAGAACCTCTCAGGAGAACAAACGTTCCTGGGGTTTCCCCTGTGTTTCCTGCAGAGCTCTCAACTCCAAGTTAGAGGTAAGATCCTTGAGAAGAACTCCCCCCCTCTCCCTCACCCTCTCTCCCTCTCCCTCCCTCCTCCCCCTCTCCTTCCCTCTCCTCTCCCTCTCCCCTCTCCTCCCGTCTCCTCCCCCTCTCCTTCCCTCTCCTCTCCCTCTCCTCCCCCTCTCCTCCCCTCTCCTCCCCCCTCTCCTTCCCCTCTCCTCCCCCTCTCCTTCCTCTCCTCTCCCTCTCCTCCCCCCTCTCCTACCCCTCTCCTCCCCCTCCCTCCTCCCCCCCTCCTCCTCCCCCCTCTCCTCCCCTCTCCTCCCTCCTTCTCCCCCTCTCCTCCCCTCCCTTCACCTCACCTATCTTCCTCTCTATTCTTATCTTTTCTCATCTTCTCTCTTCATCCCTTTCTCTCTGTCTCAGGATTCAGAAAAGGCGGTCCTTATGGGATTGGCCCTGGAGGTGTATGTGAAGATGCTGGGGCAGATGGCGGGGCAGGGGTGGGGGCAGCAGGGAGGGCAGCAGGGGCAGGAGGGGCAGGAAGGGAGACCAGACTCTGGCTGAGGTCTTGGAGAGACTCAAAGAAATCCAGAAACACTACTTCCCTCGCCATGTGGAGGTTGGGAAGGTCGTGAAAAAGCTGTACGACATTAAGGTGGGTGTTCTGTTGAGGCTGGGGGCTGGGGGCTGGGGGCTGGGGCTGGGGTCTGAGGCTGGGGCTAGGACTCACTGAGTCTCTCTCTCTCTCTTTCCCTACCTCTCCCTCCCTCCCTCCACCAGACGGATGATATCCAAGTGCAGCAGAACTCCCTGTGGGAGCTGAGGAGGCTGTATGAGGAGGCGTCCAGGCTGGGTCAACACCTGAGGAGGCTCCAGATGAGGAGGAGGAGACGGCAAGCTCAGAGGGACAAACCTCCCCGGGGATAGAGGGTACCTCTTCCACCTCCCCAGCCTCTGCCCGAGATATTTAACTATTTTTAAACTAAATTCTATTTATTCTATTTTATAATACATAATATAATTATTTATTTAAATCATATTGTTTTTCACATTTGTACACAATGGTATATTATCATTGTTACATTTTTTATTATTTTTTATTTTTGGACAAATCAATAAATTAAATGTATTTATTAACTGACTTGGAGGATCTCAATGATTAAGACTGATGAAACCTGATGTGAGGATTTTAGCTTCTACCTGACAGACACACACACACATGCACAAACACACACACACACACACACACACAGAAACAGACACACACATACACACACAACTGGAAACATTGTACGTTGGAGAAAGTTTGCTTGATGACTCAAAACGACTGTAACAAAGTTTGTGGTAACAGAAACAGCCGGAACAGCATTCTTCTAAACATAGCACACACACACACGCACGCACACACACACACACGCACGCACACACAAACGCACACACGCGCACACACACACACGGAAACACACGCACACTTGCGCACACGCGCGCACACACAAGCACACACACAAGCACACACACACACATATGCATGCGCACACACAAGCACACACACACATGCATGCACACACACACGCGCACACACACACACACACACAAGCACACACACATGCATGCACACACACAAGCACACACACATGCACATAAATGCACACACACACATGCACACACAGACAAACATGCAGACATGCAACGAGACTCTCCCCCTCCTCACCTCAGGGAGAATGACCCTGTACCTGCTGTAAGTCTGTCTGGATCTGTGAGGTGTGTGTGTGTGTGTGTGTGTGTGTGTGTGTGTGTGTGTGTGTGTGTGTGTGTGTGTGTGTGTGTGTGCGTGTCTGGCCTCCAGTGATGATCTCCTCAGTCTGGCTTGGAGGCAGATCAGAATGTTAAAGCATCTTCAGATCGCTGTCTTCAGAGGAAGAAGGCTAGACAACAACAACTTATCAGACGCTCTTATCCAGAGCGACTTACAGTAAGTACAGGGACATTCCTCCCTGAGGCCAGTAGGGTGGAAGCGTCTCACCCAAGGACACAACATCATGTAAGCACAGCCAGGAATCGAACCCTTTCGATCATGAGCCCAATGCCTTAACCCGCTAAGTCACCTGACTCCCCGCCAGACAAAATGCGGCATCGAGTCCTTTGCTATCATTAACAGCGATTATGTTCCTGCGTCATGAATACAGAGTCAGGATATTCATTGTGTTTAGATCCGTTCACCTGGAAACACAAGAACCTGTCGCTGGGTGGAACCCTTTAGAACCTGCCTGGCTACCTCTTCCCAGCAGTTACGTAAGCGGGTCAGTCCCTGAACAGGAAGTGGAGAGGTATTCTGTAACCTCAACATGCTTAACACAACCTTTATCTCTTACATAAACAAAGGAAATAATTCACAATACACAGTAGCAGAAAACAAACTGTGTGTGTGTGTCTTTATGTACGTGGGTGTACGTGGGTGTCTGTGTGCTTGTGCTAATGTGCGACACAGTTGTTGAGTGTGTGAATGAGTGCATGTGTGTGTGTGTATGCGTGCGTGTGCGGGCGGGCGTATGTATGCATGTGTGTACAAGTGTGTGTGTGTGTCAAGAATTCTAAAACACGAAAGAAATGAGGACGTTTTTATCACTATGCTGTAAAAGAATGGAGAGATCAAGGACTATTGTACACAAGCTGTGGAAAGCCCCAAGGAGGGAGGGAGAGAGGGAAGGAGGGATGGAGGGAAGGAAGGGGAGAGGGGGGAGGGAGGGAGGGGAGGGAGGGAGGGAGGGAGGGAAGAGGGAAGGAAGGAGGGAGGGACAGAAGGAGGGAGGGAGGGAGGGAGGGAAGGAAGGAGGGAGAAAAAGAGGGAAGGAAGGAAAGAGGGAAGGAAGAGGGAAGGAAGGAGGGAGGGAGGGACAGAGGGAGGGAGGGAAGGAGGGATGGAAGGAGGGAGGGAAGGAGGGAGGGAAGGAGGGAGGGATCTAAATATTACAAATGTCTGAGATGGTTGTTTAGGTGAGTCTTTGGATCAGAGTTTGTTACTGCGACGACAGTTTCTTCTGGAACCTTTCCATCTCCCTACCTTGAAGAGGCTGAACTAGGGGACCACAGCGTGGGTTAAGGAGGTCACACCATGCCCATGATCACCCTAAACGTTCCACTCAGGGTCCTCTGATGTTCGCTGTCCTTCCTGTCCCCACCCCGTCCCCCGTCCCCCCTGCCCCCCCCCCCCCCCCCCCCCCTTCACGCTGTGGCTTCCTCACTATCTAGGACATACAGAGACCCTGACAGTCATGACCTGGATTATGTTTTCCACTCATCATCTCACGCTCTTGAACTACAAGCTGAGGAGAGGCAGAGAGGCAGAGGCAGAGAGGCAGAGAGACAGAGGCGAGAGCGAGGGAGGGAGGGGTCTCAGATCCCAGTATCTCTTGGTTTCTGGAGTCAGTGGAACCAGAGTGACCAGTAGAGGCAGAGGCAGTCAGAGGCAGTCAGAGGCAGTCAGAGGCAGTCAGAGGCAGAGGGTTGGGCCTCATCAGCATCTTCCTGCAGATGACCTACTTCATGGTGGGCGGGGAGAGAAAGGAGGGAGGAGGAGAGGGAAAGAGGGAGGGAGGAGTGAGGGAGGGAGGATCAGGAACTCTATATAAGTGGAAGGCAAAGATAAGAAACCATTCAGTCAGGTAAGTTGGCTGGCAGGTGTCAAGTTTAGTGAAAAATAATTGGAAGATTAGTCAGTGAGGTGAACGAACTAACAGGTAGTTCAAGAACCACGTCAATTAAGTTCCATGAGAAAGTGGCTGAAAGTATCTGTGCCCATTGGCTGCCAGGACAGACCTGAGACCAGGACCAGCCCCAGAACCTGGACCAGACCAGGACCAGCCCCAGAACTTGGACCAGACCAGGACCAGAGTCCAGAGACCAGGACCAGCCCCAGAACCCGCCCCAGAACCAGGACCAGAACCAGCAACAGCACCAGAGGCAGGTTCTGGTCGAGTGGTCTGCCCGGCAGACAGGATGCTGTCCATGGTCTCGTGGCTGGTGAGGGCGCTGGTCCTCCTAACCCTGTGGGGGCAGCAGAGTGCTCAGGCCAGGTGGCAGCAGAGTGCGCAGGCCAGGAGAGGAGCCAGGTGTGTGGATGGGAGGGCTGCCTGTGCTGATCTGCACACTCTGGACAGACTGCTGCTGAAGGTGGCAGACCATAGCATGGTAAGAACAGGAGACTGTTATCTACAGTCTGCAGTCTGCTGACTCACTGACTTACAGGCTCGCTAGCTGGACTGACTGGCTAACTGATTGACTAGCTAACTGACTGACTGGCTAACTGATTGACTAGCTAACTGACTGACTGGCTAACTGACTGACTGGCTAACTGACTGACTGGCAGGCAAGCTGACTGACTGGCCAGTTAATTGAGTGTCTAATTGACTGTCTAATTGGCTGGATGGTTAAGTGATTGACTGGCTGGCTAATGGACTGGATGGCTTATTGGACCCTCTCTCTTCCTCTCTGGCCAGAACGACTCTGTACATGATGAACGAATCCTTCTGGAGGTGAGACACTTCAGCAAGATCAAACAGAAGAAGGTGAGTTCTTCATCCATCAGGAGACATCTGACTCCAACTAGCTCTTCCCTCATACAGAGAGAGAGAGAGAGAGAGAGAGAGAGAGAGAGAGAGAGAGAGAGAGAGAGAGAGTCTGTGTTGGTCTCCCTATTCTAACATGAATTCTCATTTCATCCCAATTCTAAGATGATGATCATGTAACGCCCCAAACATTCTCAGTTCTCAAGTTGTTTGTGTTCCTCAGGCTGTACGGTCTGTGGTTCTAACGTGGAGGTTCTCGTTCCTCGTTCCAGAACCTCCACGGCTGTGTTCTACTGAAGATCCTGGACTTCTTTGAGGATGTTCTCCTGAGAACAGGAGAACACGTTCACCTGAGGGCCTTCCTGCCTGCCATGAAGCGCTGCATCAAAGTGGTGAGGCAGGGGAGGGGGCGGGGCCAAGCTGTTCTCTGGGCCAATCACTTTGAGCCATCGACTCATCACTGTTTTCCATTGGCCTGCAGAAGGAGAAGAGTTGTGCTGGACTGTACAGAACCAGTTGGGAAGCAGGGAACCAGGTAAATGGAACAGTGTACGTTTTTATTAGTATGCCACATGTTCTATGTTTGCTCATTTCTGCCACAGTGAATTCTATGTTTGTTAATCTTGCATAGAGAATAAACCCCATTATCTGATTCTGGTTCTACTGGAAGCGTTTTATTCATTAGTAGTTTTTTGGGGGTGCATGTTAATGTTGTTCCCTGACCCAGTGTGACTTCCTGTGTTCATTGTGTTCCAGACTTTTCCCCGTCTGAAGCCCAGAGACATGGCTGCTCTACAGCTGCACCTGCTTCAGTCAGCCAATCAGAAGGTGGGTAACATTCCTCAGTCATGACAGGGTGTCCAGCGTAGGGGGTGTGGTCTCAGCGTAGTGGGTGTGGTCTCAGTGTAGGGAGTGTGGTCTCAGCAAAGTGGGTGTGGTCTCAGCGCAGGGGGTGTGGTCTCAACAAAGTGGGTGTGGTCTCAGCGCAGGGGGTGTGGTCTCAGCAAAGTGGGTGTGGTCTCAGCGTAGGGGGTGTGGTCTCAATGTAGAGGGTGTGGTCTTAGCGTAGGGGGTGTGGTCTTAGCGTAGGGGGTGTTGTCTTAGTGTAGGGGGTATGGTCTCAGCGTAGGGGGTGTGGTCTCAGCGTAGGGGGTGTGGTCTCAGCGTAGGGGGTGTGGTCTCAGTGTAGGGGTGTTGTCTCAGCGTAGGGGGTGTGGTGTCAGCGTAGGGGGTGTGGTCTCAGTGTAGAGGGTGTGGTCTAAACGTAGGGGGTGTGGTCAGTTCCTCTTGGGATCTTGGGATTGGTCACTGAACAGTTAGCTCTTTGATAGCAGGGCTGGGCAGCGTTTACAATGAGGAGTTTAACCAACTCAGCTCCATATACTGTACTGATTTAAATCCTCATGCAGTGTTGTGCTGGTGTGTGTGTTGCTGGTGTGTGTGTTGCTGTTGTGTGTGTGTGTGTGTGTCCAGCTGTCGGCCCCCGGCACGGTGAACAAGGCCCTGATGGAGATGCAGGGACTGGTTAAGGGAGGCTACGTGGAGGGGCGGGGCTGGCGGCGTTGGGAGAAGAAGAGGGAGGGGTGACATCACTTCCTGTAAACGGTGACATCACTTCCTGTACACGCCCCGCTGTATTTAACCTCGGCAGCCTCTGGACTGTCCCCCTCCCTCTGGACTGTCCCCCCCCCCCTCTGGACGGTCCCCCTCCCCAAAATATGTTGGACAGGCCCAGGTGACAGAAGCTTCTAGAAGAAGATCACACTGGGTGTTACTGGTTCTTTACCGCTTTTGTATTTAGCTAAAGAAAAACATGTTTTTAGTGAAGGAGCAATATTTGTTGACTTATTAGATTGTAGCTGTGATTTGTAGATCATTTGTGTTTGAGTGTTTCAAATTTGTCTGTGAGTCATGAGGATGATCAGCAATGAGCCAAATTCTTAGTATAAATTGTCTTTATTATTGTTTATAATGATAATAAGAAAGATGATGAGGAACAGGAAAATTATCTGGATGATTTCAACATTGTGTTTTGCTTTTCTGCTTTTGTATCTTATTTTATTTGCTTGGTCTGTGAAGCTGAAGTCCTCTTTCTTAATAGCTTTACCAGAAGTGAAGATTTAGTTTAAAACTGGCGTCGTACTTTCAATGAAAGGTTCAGTTGGTGACTGCAAAGACAACCTGTCTATCTGGACTCAAACACGTGTCTTTTTTTCTGTGAAAATATGAGGTGATCGTATTGCTGGTGTGTGTGTGTAGATGTAACCTGCTTCTGTACATGCAAGTCATCCAATTAAATACTGGCAGCTGACTAGTGTGTGTGTCCAAACATGAGTGTGTGTGTGTTTGAATGCATGACGGTGTGTGTCTTCAAATGTGTGTGTGTGTCCAGGGATGAATGTGTGCATATGTATATATGTGTGTGTGTGTGTGTGTGTGTGTGTGTAGGTCTGGGAAATTCAAAAAAGTTGATCTATACACCCGATTTTGAGTGTGTTGGCTGAGTGATAGCTCAGGGCAGGTATGTGATTAACAGGTTCAGCGATAACAAACAATGACCCCAGTAACGCAACACGCTCACTTCAAAGATGAGCGCAAAGATAAGTTGAGGTACATACACTCACACTTACACACACACTCACACTTACACACACAGATACACCCTCATCCAAACCCACATAAAGGATGCATCCACATAGACACACAAGCAGACACACACATCCAGAAGTATGTGCAGCTTGACAAACAGTGACAAAAAGCATAGCAACAGATTCAGATTCAGATAACTTTATTGATTTGATCCCAGAGGGGAAACTCTTTAGCAACAACGGCGCACAGTCTCGTCAATGCACACAGGGGTAAGGGAATACAAGGGTGTGGAGGAAAAAGAATAGAAGAGTGCACACAGGGATAAAGGAATGGGGGTAAAATAAGTAAGTGAATGCACACAAGGGGTAAAGGCTAGGAGTAAAATAAGAGCGCTGGGATACAATATACACAGATCTTGAGATAAAAAATAGTCAGGAGATAAATAGTTGGGAGATACAACCCTAACGATTTAGGGTCATACACACTAATACTACAAGTTGTAATGTGTAATATTCACAATCTACATGCAGTGTGTTTTTTTATGTACTATTGCTTTTTGCAGAATATACAGTGTTTAAACACTTGTGTAAACATTTCCCAGCAGTGGGGTAGTATGCATGTGTGTATGTGTGTGAATGTTTGTGTGTGTCTGGTGTCATTGTTCCGTGAGACTGTTTGCGTACCTGTGTGTGTGTCCAGGTTAACACCTGTGTCTGTACTCACCTACAATGTCATGTTGGAAAAGCCGGGATTCAAAGTCCAATTCCTTAACCGCTCAGCCACCTGACTGCCCTAGGGAGTGTGTGTGTTTGTGTGTGGGTGTGCGTGTTCATTTGTCAGTGCAAACTGTGGTTAGATACTTCATGTAGTTATGTGTAAATGTGTAGTTATGATCTGCGTCTGATGTAAATATGAGAATGTTTATCCCTGGTGCTGCAGAAGATGACTCATAAAGACCTGAAGGTAGAACAAGGGGAATTATCAGGATAAATATCTGTTATAAATATAAATATATCTGTTCTTCTTCTGCAGCTTAAACAACACAAACTTTTGTTATTTAATGCAGGTTTTTTGAAGATTCATGTAAATGGCCCTTTTGCATCAAGGTGACCTTTGACCTTGATCCTCGCCCCCTCCCTGAGCCCCTGCGACACGACATCAGAAACCCCCGTCTCCTCTGATGTCAGTGCTGGTAAGACCTCCTCAGGTTTACCAGAAGCTCCGCCCCGACCACACACACACACACACACACACATAGTCTGCATGTAAAAATGTGTGCATGTGTGTATATCTGTATGTGTGTGCATGTGTATATCTATATGTGTGTGTGTGTGTGTGGGTCTGTGTGTATGTGCATGTGTATATCTAAATGTGTGTGTGTGTGTGGGTGTGTGTGTGTGCATGTGTATATCTATATGTGTGTGTGGGGGGGGGTCTGTGTGTATGTGCATGTGTATATTGTGTGTGTGTGTGTGTGTGTGTGTGTGTGTGTGTGTGTGTGTGTAGAAGGGGCTTCACAGTTTCCAGGGGTATTCACAGAGTGTATTTACCTGTGTACTGTAAATGTCTCACAGCTGTTCCTGAGAAAAGGCTGTTGACTGTCAACTATAGCAGGCCTCTGAACTCATCTCTGATTGGTCGACCCAACAGGAAACACAGGAAATGAGGCAGCCACCTAGGAGCAACTGTTCTCAGAAAATAAAACCAAGAACCACCTCAAAATTCACCTGTCTCACTCTGTCTCTATCTTTCTCTTTCTGTTTCTGTCTCACTCTGTCTCTATCTCTCTCTATTTCTCTCTCTCTCTCTCTATTTCTCTCTCTCTCTATGTCTGTCTCTCTCTGTCTCTGTATCTCTGTCTCTCTGTCTCTCTCTCCATCTCTCTCTCTGTTACACATTTCCAAACTCCATCATAGATGGTTGATAGGGGCTGTTAGTGGCTGATTTTGGTTGGTTTTCACTCAAAGCTGGGTTACAACCCACTTGTATGTGTTCACACTAATATTCTGAATGTTCCTATTCTATCTTTATGGATAGTTAATTTTCTTTCTGGGGTGAATCAGAATTGACCTTTCAACTCCCTTCCCCCACCTTCGAGCTTTACAAATGTCTTTCCACGCTTGCTTTTCGTTTTGATGTCACTTCCTGTCCATGCACAGCAGCGTAGGAGTTTGCAGATGCAGCTTCCTGCGCTGAAACTTGCTGACTAAGACTGAATCTTACTCGACCGGACCAGGGCTTACTAGCTGTTAGTCTTTACCTGGTTATATACTGTATATCAGAGGTGTCGAATCCTGGTCCTCGAGGGCCGCTGTCCTGAAGGTTTTAGATGTTTCCCTACTCCAGCACACCTGATTCTAATGAATTGGTCGTTGATAGAACTGTCAGCACAGTGAACCCTGAGGACCAGGATAGGACGCCCCTGCTGTATACTAGTAAACAGAGGTATGAGTGTTGATGTGGGGGTCTGCTGAGTGTTGGTGCTGCTGTGGTGGTCTGCTTGGGGCAGGTCTACTTGTGCCAGGTCTGCTTGTGGCAGGTCTACTTGTGGCAGGTCTATTTGTGGCAGGTCTACTTGTGGCAGGTCTGCTTGTGGCAGGTCTACTTGTGGCAGGTCTGCTTGTGGCAGGTCTACTTGTGGCAGGTCTACTTGTGGCAGGTCTATTTGTGGCAGGTCTATTTGTGGCAGGTCTACTTGTGGCAGGTCTACTTGTGGCAGGTCTGCTCATGGGTTCAGCAGAAAAGAGTCTGATGCATGTTTCAATTTTCAGTTTCAGATGATTGTTTTCTTCTTCGGTGATGGAAAATGCTGACACACAACGGGTAACACACAGCTAACCACTACTGTTGCTGAGCAACACACACCCACACACACACACAGTGTTAACCACCACTGCTGCAGTGGAAACGCTCTGTGTCGAACAGACACATGGAAAAAAAACGTATTCGTGAACATCCATAATACACACACACACACACGCAAACAAAGCTCAGAGATGGCTATCGTCTGGTCTTGTATCGCCACCTAGTGTCAGTTAGAAGTCATTGACCATGAGACAAGAATTATTTATTGCGTCAAGAGAATCTCTTAAACACTGAGCAGGTTCGGACGCTGGATAACAGTCAAACAAAATCATAATTAAAAAATAAAAATACAATAAAATAATTTTATCAAACAGAATAGACTACAACTGGACGCAACTGTTTGAGTTATACTGTCAAAGCACTACAGTCAGCATAAACTGAAATAAATATATGAATCAGAATATGCGGTTGACAGGTAAAACCCTCACACTTAAAACAAAAGATGATAATAAAATGACTCAAATTTAAAGACAAAAAATATATTTTTTATTATTAGAGCGAGCCCCGGTCAGCTCTCGTCGGAGCGGGAAAAGAGGATTCAAAATAAGTGAAGGAAGATTTAACAAAAAAGACATCAAGTAACGGAAAAAAACACATCAAGTAACGGAAAAAAACACATAAAGTACGGAAAAACACATCAAGTAAGGAAAAAAACACATAAAGTACGGAAAAAACCGTTTGGAAACCCAGAGCTCAGCGGTGTTCAAAGGTCTAAACCAGGAATTTTCTCCTGTCTATTTACCAGAGACCGAAACTCAGCACACCTGATTCTGATCATCAGTATTTGGTATGAAAAACAGATTCATAGCGATTTAATATTGGTTTCTAAAGCCAAGTTTCTCATTATAAAGACACTAGTTCCTGTGCGATTTGGTCCAGCTGGAGCAGGTTACATTTTAAATTCATTTGTAATTTTTTATTAAAGGTTTAATACAGGAAGTGGAAATACAGGAAGGTGTAGCTCTCCAAGGTCACACTGATGTTGGGTTTAGATTAAATGTATTTATTTCCCTCACCAACCCTGAAAACAAGTTTTAATAATTTGATCTCAAACATTAATGTTGGTCATGAACTACCCTTCCAGTGCTAGAAGAACACAATTATTAAGCAATAATAAAAAAAAAAGTCCTTATCAGAGTTACAGTGTGACAACTTCTATCCAACAGGGAGGCGGAGCCAGTTCACCTCAACCAAACCCTGTTTCCGTGGAGACGACCCTGTATCCCCACACCGGGTTCTGATTGGTCCTGAGTTCCATCCAGGGGGCGGGACATGAAGCATGTTCACCACATGAACCTCTGTACGTCTGAGCTGTTGGGCCAATGGAAGGTGTTGTTGATGAAGAGGTAGAGCGTGGCAGCGTTGACCAGCGCGTGGGCGAGGAACTCCAGAAGGAGGCGGGGCAAGGAGGGGAGGGGCATGTGCACGCGGAACATCAGGTAAGGAACGATGAAGTACCTGAACTCCAGGAGCTTCTGAGGAACAGAGGAGGCCAGCAGGCAGGTGAGGAAGGCCAGGACCCAGAAGAGAGAGCGGGAGCGGAGGCAGTCTAGAAGGTTCCAGCCCGCCAACACGTAGACGGGGACCAGTAAGTAACGCACGGAGGCGTGTCTCTGGAACACACGCTGCCACACGTAGAAGGTATAGTGCCTGTTGTCAGCTAGGAGGTACTTGTGTACGAAGGTGAACTTCCAGACGAGCAGCAGAGCCAGGCCGGACAGCAACAGGAAGAGGAGGGGCTTCCTCCGCACGCTCTGCAGGAAGCGAAGGGCGCGGTGCTGACACAGCGACACGGGGAGGGAGAAGAAGAGAGAGAACGACAGGAAGTAGAAGATCTGGGGGAAGTTGAAGCACGCCTCGTGGCTCCCGCGGTCTCCCACGACGATGCCGTCGTTCAGGACCACGAACGCGGCGAAGAGCATCGCCGCGACGACGTACGGCCACGCCCCCAGCAGCACGGCCTTCAGCTGGTGGGCCGAGGTCAGGAAGTCGAACAGGAAACGCATCACTCTCCTCGCCCCGCTGACAGACAGAGGGTCCAGGGCGCCGGGTGATTTGTCGTCCTTCTTCTTCGTGTGTTCCGCCTTCCACGCCTCGTCCATCCTGTTGGCCACCAGTGTGCCGGCGCAGAACGCCACCCAGACGATGTTGGTCTGGCGGAAGAACACGGAGCACACGCCCAGGAGTGCCGAGGCTCTGTGGCAGCCGTACAGCGTCATGAGGTAGGCAAACAGGATGAAGAAAGTAGATCCTCCATCGGTGTAGTACAGGAAGTTAAAGAAGTAGAGCACAGGGAAGGTGGAGAGAGACAGGGCAGATAACACCCTGCGAGACGCTCCCTGCAGCTGGAACAACAAACAAACAAACAAATAAACAAACAAATAAACAACACAAACAGCCACGTCAGGTTTACACTGAACCGTTTCCATACTTTACATGTGATGTGACCGGGTGGTTGCCGTGGTTACCTTGTCCCTGGAGTGCAGCTTGCAGGTGAGCAGGTAGAGCAGGTAGAGGTTTCCACAGTTGAACAGCAGGTTGACGAAGCGGAGCATGGCTGTGGAACACACCACCTTCCCTGACAGGTCGGCCAGCCACACCAGGGGCTTGATGACCCCCCACTGTGACCAGGTACAGTCCAGGGAGGGTGGTGATCATGGGGTCCCACTGGGGGAGGGGAGGGGGAGGAGGGGAGAGGAGGGTTGACAAAAGAAAGAAAAGAACGTATTTGATTAATGTGACTGATTTCTCCCGGAACTGAATAAGACTATAAAAACCTAGCTGAGTAAATATTTTGTGACATTACTGAGAGCCGAACTGCTGTGGAATATTTAGTAGGAGGAGGGATGAAATATTAGTCAAACTAGAGCGTATTTTGAGGAAAGCCTGCGGTGACAGATGCTATCGGACTAGTTAACCCAGATTTGAGCACAACGCTTTCAGGAACAAGATCACTAATGATGGACTGATCTGGTCCAGGAGGAATGATGGACTGATCTGGTCTGATCTGGTTCAGGAGGGATGATGGACTGATCTGGTCTGATCTGGTCCAGGAGGGATGATGGACTGATCTGGTCTGATCTGGTCCAGGAGGGATGATGGACTGATCTGGTCTGATCTGGCCCAGGAGGGATGATGGACTGATCTGGTCTGATCTGATCCAGGAGGGATGATGGAGCTTAGATGGATGTTCAGAAGATCTCAATCTGTCGGGTCATTTCCAACACTGTTAATCCCACGCATTGACACGAGTATAGTTAGTACTTTACCTCATTGAATTTCCCTTGACAGTATTTCTGGGCTTGTGGGACGTGGAAGATCTCATCCATGTACGGGTTCCTCTGTTCTCGGGTAATTTTGGAGAACAGCAAACAAGAAACCAAGAAGTTGGTGCTGCAGAGAGCTGTGAAGATATAACCTTCAAACTTCTCCATCGTGAACAACATCTTTCAGTGCAATATGCCTCCAAATATCAAATAGTATCTCTCTGACTATTCCGTGCACATTACATAACACTTCACTTCACATAATATGAGATATTAGAACTGTAATTCTGAATCAGATGAATAAAACTTCGCCCTGAAGATGAACTGATGCTTCTGCCTGGCTGGTGCGTCAAGGAAAACACTCCGAAGAGGAACCTTAACTGATATCATATCCGTTCAAGTACAAAAACCAAAGCGATTTTTTTCCATATACCAACAAAATAATAATCATACGTAATAATAATAAGTAATAATAATAATAAATACATAATATCAGTAACAACTATCGTTATACAATTTATTCCGACTATGGATGTTCAGTCGTAATATAAATGTATATAATAAGTAACTAGTGACCGTTTCTCATTGACCAATCATTTAAAACCGGAACCTTTCCAATGACAATCTGTGCAACACTGATAATAGTCCCCCTATTTCACATGAAGCTTGATGAAATGTTTGATAAACCCTAATTAAAGTTTATCTACGTAGTTTTAGTTTAGTTTAGTTTCTGAATGATGCATCTATCTCATCAGCTGGAGCTCTTTCCAGAGTTCACAGTAACTCAGTTACTGTTTACGGAGGTTAAAAACGCAGAACAGCTAAGGAAGAAGGCAGTAGAAGGATTAATAAAGGGAGCTTTGATCAACCCGACTATGGTGAGTTTATATAACTAACTAATAACACAACACAACATTATCTAACTAACTAATAACAACACAACAGTCCTGTAATGTATCTAACGAATAACAACACAACATTATATAAATAACTAATAACACAACATTATCTAACTAAATAATAAGTCCTGTATGCAGTTGATGTTGTGTGATAAAATATGTGATGACAGTTAACAGTGTGTTGATGTTGTGTGTTGATGTTGTAAACCTAAATGTTTCTATTCTTAGATCGTGGATCCGTTCCAGGTTCTCATAGCCTCGAACAAGGCTGTTCATCTGCACAAAATCAGCAAGATGAAGACCAAGAGTTTGTATTCAGAAATCATTTTCAACCTTCTGCCTACTAACAGTGTAAGTGTGCGTCTGCAAAGGTGTAAGTCGACACAGTAAATATGATGCTTGTATTTATTTAGTGTGACTTAAAATAATTTTCTTTTTCTCTCCTTTTAACGCAGATCTCTGACGCCTTCAAAAAGTTTGGTGTTTCGGACAGAGACGAGCGCGTTCTCGTGGTGCTAGTGCACGCGGAGGAGGACGTGCAGGTGCTGGATGACGTGGTCGGCATGGTAGCAGGGCAGCAGGTCCCGTGGAGCAGGTGTCCTCTATGACAGACACGGCCAAGGTCAAGAAGGTTGGTGTTTACAGCAGCTAGCTGGAGAGACTGGGTTTGATTAATGAAATATATGATGGAATGATCCATTCAGGGCTGGGGAAACACACACACACACACACTAATCATGGTTCTGCGTTTTACCTCTTTTCATCCCTTTTTTCCCTCCCCTTCTTCCTCTCCTCCCTCTCCTCCCTGTTCTCCTCCTCTTCCTCTCCTCCTTGTTCTCCTCTTCTCTCCCCCTCTTCCTCTCCTCCCTCTCCTCCCTGTTCTCCTCCTCTCTCCACCTCTTCCTCTCCTCCTTGTTCTCCTCTCTCCCCCTCTTCCTCTCCTCCCTCTCCACCGTTCTCTTGCGCTCTCCCCCTCTTCCTCTCCTCCCTCTCCCCCCAGCTTTACAAAGTCCCCCCCAGGAGTGTGGTAGTCTGCTAGAAGCCGTCATCTGCAGGATGGCAACAAAGGACGTTATGCAGAACTAATGCCAGGCTGCCCCCCTGCTCCTGGAGGGGTGTAGCCCTACAGGGGGGTTATCTAACCCAGGGAGGGTATCTACCCAGGATCTGCCCCAGGGAAGGGATCTGCCCCAGGGAGGGTATCTGCCCCAGGGAGGGTATCTGCCCCAGGGAGGGTATGTCTCCAGGAGCAGGGTGAGACACAGCAGGAGGATAGCAGCAGCAGCCACCATGTCCAGCACACCACACAGAGTACACATGGTACAGTCACATGGTGCAGGTCTCCCATCTAAAATCATGTTTCCAAATGTGACAAAAAAAATAAACACAGCTTATTATTTGTTTTACCTTCCTGTGTATATTTGGCTTCAGTGGTCATATGAGCTTCACACAAGAAAACAGGATAACGGGTCATCAAGATGATACGGAGATTATTTAATGTTAATGCTTTATTAGTGTTAAACAAGAATTACATATAAGAAAATTTTCTATTGTTCTCCAAAATGTTCTCTGTAAACTACAACAGCTCGTTAGTCCGTCCTTTGTGTCCGACATGCTCAGTCGATCCCAGCGTGTCGTCGATCAGTCTGCGCTGCGTCGTACGTAACCGATCTGTCGCTGTCGCCATGGTGACTTGCCCTCCGCTCTGTGTCGTCGTCACCATGGCGACTCATCCGGGGAAGTTGGCGAGCTCGTCCTTGCCGATGTTCCCCCCGCTGAGGATGACCACCACCCTCCTCCCCTCCACGTCTGGGATCTTGTTGTTGATGACGGCGGCGAAGGCGGCCGACCCAGAAGGCTCCACCACAAGCCCCGCCCCGTACAGGACGGGCACGGCAGCCTTGATCTCCTCATCGCTCACCAGGACGATCTCGTCCACGTAGCGCCGGCACAGCTCGTAGGGGAGGGTACCTGAGGGCCGCAGGGTACAGCAAAACAAACACCCACCTGAGGTCCATCTGTGTTGGAAAACGTGTTGAGTGGTGCACTTGATTTGATGTGTGTTGTTGGAAGACGCACCTGCGGAGGGTGGAGCTAATCCTGAAGCGATGCTCCTAGCGTCCATCCCTACTGGCTTGTTCTCGATGAAGCTTCGGTACATGGTGCAGGCTGGACACACACACACACACACACACACACACACACACTGTTGTAGACCACAGACCAGCAGTGGACTACAGACCAGCAGAGTGCAGTACAGTACAGACCAGCAGAGTGCAGTACCAGTACAGACCAGCAGAGTGCAGTACAGGACAGTCCTACCCCCTTCAGGCTCCACTCCGTATATCCTGGTGGAGTTGCATCCAGACAGTCTGAGAGCTGCAGCCACCCCTGCCAGCAGCCCCCTCCCCCACAGCACACCACCACCACCTCAGGGGAGGGTACCTGCTCCAGGACCTCCAGACCCAGACTACACACACACACACACACACACCAGAGACGGCTAAGTACACACATCCTTCATTCAAGTACGTTTACATTACATCGAGTAGTAGACGCTCTTATCCAGAGACAAACCCCCTGAGGGAAGTAGGGTGAAGTGCCTTGCCTAAGGTCATTTTGGCACAGCTGGAGTTTGAACCAAGGACTTTCTGATTACTAGATGTCCTACCTGGCGTGCCCAGTCACAAGGTCCAGGTCATCGTAGGAGTGCAGGAAGGAGAAGTTCTCTTCCTGGACGCAGCGACTCACCGCGCTCAGGAGACAGGAAGTGGGCACCCTCTCCACCGCCACGCCCAAACTCTGCAAGGAAACACCGGGGATGGTTACCGTGGTTACACCACGTTTCAACGATTCCTCAGTCTGACCTGTCAGAGAGGGGGGCGGAGTCTGACCTGTATGAGGGTGGATCTGGAGGGGGGGAGTCTGACCTGTATGAGGGTGGATCTGGAGAGAGGGCGGAGTCTGACCTGTATGAGGGTGGATCTGGAGAGAGGGGCGGAGTCTGACCTGTATGAGGGTGGATCTGGAGAGAGGGGCGGAGTCTGACCTGTATGAGGGTGGATCTGGAGAGAGGGGCGGAGTCTGATCTGTATGAGGGTGGATCTGGAGAGAGGGGCGGAGTCTGACCTGTATGAGGGTGGATCTGGAGAGAGGGGCGGAGTCTGACCTGTATGAGGGTGGATCTGGAGAGAGGGGCGGAGTCTGACCTGTATGAGGGTGGATCTGGAGAGAGGGGCGGAGTCTGACCTGTATGAGGGTGGATCTGGAGAGAGGGGCGGAGTCTGGCATCACCACCTTCCCCTGGTTGCCATAGTGTTTGGAGGCGTATGCAAATGACTTCCCATAATTCCCAGCTGACATGGTGACAAATCTGCCCCCTGGTGGCCGTCTGGCAAACTGATTGGCCACTCCTCTGATTTTGAAAGAGCCTGTCAATCAAAAGCATTTCTTTTTTAATACAGCAAGCTGTTATTGTAACTGTCTTTAGACGTGTGATTCCATCTGGATCTGACCGGTTCTCTGCAGGTTCTCCAGCTTGATGTGAGCCTGGCAGGGGAGAGGGAGGGGGAGGGAGGTCTGGGACCAGGGGATCATGGGAGTGTGGAGGACTCCGAGGGGGCTGGACATCACTGTCTCCCTGGCATCAAGAAGCTGCTGCAGGCTGAGCTCTTCAACTGACATGCTGGGGAGAGAGGGGGAGGGGAGGGAGAGAGGGGAGGGAAGGGAGGGGAGGAGGAGAGAGGGGGAGGAGGGAGGGAGGGAGGGAGAGGTAAGGCCGAAATTATCTGATATCTGAAACTTTTTAGTCAGTGACTCAGTCTGTCCCTTTAACAACATCGTTCACAGATTATTCAGTCTGTGCCTGGAACATTCAGCCCAATAGAATGTGATGTGAGTTAAGTGTGTGTAACTGAGTTAAGTGTGTGTAACAGTATAACAACATCATGTGATGACAGACCTGGTCAACCTGAAGCCTCAGAAACCTGCAACAGTTCTGACCACGTTAATGAACATAACAACATTTTTAAAAAGTAGACCTACTGCAAGCTTACAAGTTGTGATCTTGTCTTGACTGTGCATTTCAATTTAACCGTATTCACCTATGTTTTACGTAAACTATAATGCATTTGGTAACACATGATGTCCACTTACCTTCCAGTTGTTGCTTATTTTATCACAGTGTTACAGTGACTGAGGAACGACAACAACACAAGCCGGAACAAAGTAACCCAACGGGACTTATTTCCAGTCGAACATTATTTTGGGACGGACCAGGGTTAACATGGCTGCCTGGGTCTCTAATAGTGGATCCCTATTATATCACATGTTGGAGAAACATTAGATAATGTTCATATATTAATAGTTAAAAACTAGTGACAATATGGGTGTTTTAAGACACGTGGTGTGCGCGATGTCAGGAGGGGTTGACAGTTCTGTCACTGCGCTGATTCTGAAGAGGAAAGGTAGAAAAACGCACAAAAACACACTGTTAAACCTTATAACAGCATGTTCTGATCTATAACACGACACTGTTAACATGTTCTGCTCTATAACATGTCACCGTCATATCTGAGTGTGTCAGTTGTCAGATGTGTTCAGTAATGAGTGTTGTCATTCTCAGGTTACAATGTCACCGGGGTGTTCATGAAGAACTGGGACTCTTTAGACGAGAAAGGTGTCTGCACCTCGGAGAAGGACTGTGAGGATGCCTATAAGGTGTGTCAGAGCCTGGATATACCTTTCCACCAGGTGTCCTATGTTAAAGAATACTGGCACCAGGTCTTCAGGTGAGTCACACTAACTGACTCCTCCTTTTATCCAAGGCGACTTACAGTAAGTACAGGGACATTCTCCCTGAGGCAAGTAGGGTGAAGTGCCTTGCCCGAGGACACAACGTCATATAGCCACAGCCGGGGCTCGATCTCACAACCTTCCGATCATGAGGCCAACGCCTTAACCCGTTGAGCTATCTGACTCCCCGCTGTTTAACTCAGTCAGGTATTTATTACGGTACCGGGTTTTCCCAC
>CM059307.1:6659332-6664332 GCA_030340665.1 Neosalanx taihuensis
AAAACTAAAACACGAAAACTAAATCTCAGTTGATCAACCTAATTTATCAACACAGAAAAAAATTGACAAAATATAAAGTAAAACCTCACAGATCCTTAAAACCAGAACTTTATAAACCCCCAGAAGGAGTCACAGTTTCAGAGAACAGACCTCAGTGACCTGATCACCGACCTGTACATGCATATTCCATTGTCATGCCAACCCCCGGTGACCGCGTGCTACTGTCTCCCCGACACTTCCCACTCTCCATAAGAAAGACCCCCGCGCGAGGCTCCCCGCGGTGCAGCTCAGCAGGGCTCGAGGTAAGCAGCCTCCTCGCGCAGCCTCGCGGAGCCATTTTGTCGTCATTTAAAACTTGCAGTTGTTCAAAGCAGCTGCGCCCTTGTATCCTCTTGATCCAGGCTGGATTTAACCTCTTTCAAACTGCGCCATGGTGGATACAACTGAGAGCAAGAGTTGGGAGAAGGAGAACTTATGATTTTTTTCTTTTATGGATGCCTGTTTGGGAATAATTTGAATGGAATTGAGCAGTTTGTTACCATGCATTGGTCTGTGTGTTGGATCTGGGCTGCTCTTCTATTCACGGTGCCTCTCACGGGATGTCTCGAGCTGCACCTCTCAGATTCGGTGCCACCGGGGACCGTCGTGGCCAATATTTCACTCGGGCCCGGTTGGACGTACAAAATAGAGCGGACTTTAACTCCTAAATCCATTCAGAACTTTTTAAAAGTGGACTGGCATGAAGGAGTGATCAGGTTATCCCAGAAGGTGGACTGTGCGCGTGCATCCAGGAACCCGGGGCTCGTGCTCCTCCGTGTTAGATCAGTAACATCTGAAACCTCCATGCTGACACGGTTTAATGTGTTTGTGCACGGGCAGAACTGTTTCATCAAATACAGAAGAAAGAACACATTAGGGGAGCCTGATATTGACATCTTTTATCAGACAGAGCTGGATATGAACCCTCCCTGTATTCCTGCAGGTACTTTACTGTTGAATGTATCACAACTGTTGCCGGTCTTTTCTCCAAACTTTACATTTACCGCATCTGCATGTTCAGGAAAACACCTGAAAGCCGTTTTAATTCACGGGAGTGTGTTTCTGGCTCGTGCCGTGTGTTTGGAGCGTGGTGGTGACCGGGCAGCGCGCGCTCTGCTCTGTGCTCTGCGCGGTGACCGCGTCTCCGTGCGCGTGAGAATGCAGCTCGTGACACCGCAGGAGAGACGCTCGAGATCTTTATCGGATGGCGCGAAGGGGGTCCCTGAGCAGTGGAACCACCGCAGAACCGGCAGAACCCGCAGGAACACCAACTCCTCCCCGCAGTTCCAGCTGCCCAACTATCAGGTGTCGGTACCGGAGAACGAGGCAGCGGGGACGCGCGTGATCACCCTGAAGGCCACCGACCCTGATGAGGGGGAGGAGGGGAGGCTGCAGTACGGGATGGAGGCTCTGTTCGACAGCAGGTCGAACGATTTTTTCCTCATTGATCCTCAGTCTGGCAGCATCAGCACCGTCCAGCCTTTAGACAGGGAGGTCAAAGACACTCACGTGTTTAAGGTCACCGTGACAGACAGCGGTGCCCCCTCGCGCTCAGCCACCACGTACCTGACCGTCACCGTCAGCGACACCAACGACCACACGCCCGTGTTCGAACAGACCGAGTATCGCGTGAGCATTCGGGAGAACGTGGAAGTGGGTTTTGAGGTCATGACCATCCGAGCCACGGACGGAGACGCGCCCTCCAACGCCAACATGATCTACAAGATCGTCAACGGCGACGGGGTCAACTCCGTGTTCGAAATCGACCAGCGGAACGGTCTGGTGAGGATCCGAGAGAGGCCGGACCGCGAGACCCTGTCCCGGTACCAGCTGATCGTGGAGGCGAACGACCAGGGGAAAGACCCCGGGCCGCGGAGCGCCACCGCCACGGTCAACATCTCGGTGGAAGACGAGAACGACAACTATCCTCAGTTCAGCGAGAAGCGATACGTGGTTCAGGTGCCGGAGAACGTGGCGGTGAACACCAAGGTGACGCAGGTGGAAGCCACCGATAAGGACGAGGGCAACAACGCCAAGGTTCACTACAGCATCATCAGCGGGAACATCAAGGGCCAGTTCTACATCCACTCCCCACAGGGGTCATCGACGTCATCAACCCCCTGGACTACGAGATGATCAGGGAGTACAACCTCCGGATCAAGGCGCAGGATGGAGGACGGCCCCCGCTGATTAACGGCACGGGCATGGTGGTGGTGCAGGTGGTGGACGTGAACGATAACGCGCCCATGTTCGTCAGCACGCCGTTCCAAGCCACCGTCTTGGAGAACGTCGCCGTGGGATACTCGGTCATCCACATCCAGGCCATCGACGCCGACTCGGGCGAGAACGCCCGCCTGCGCTACCGGCTGACGGACACCGGGCCGGGCTTCCCGTTCAGCGTCAACAACAGCACCGGCTGGGTCACCGTGAGCGAGGAGCTCGACCGCGAGACCACCGAGTTCTACTCCTTCGGCGTGGAGGCGAGCGATCACGGCGTGCCGCCGATGTCCTCCTCGGCGAGCGTGAGCATCACGGTTCTCGACGTCAACGACAACGTGCCCGCCTTCACGGAGAAAGTGTACGCCCTGAAGATCAACGAGGACGCGGTGGTGGGCACCAGCGTCGCCACGGTGACGGCGGTGGACCGGGACGTCAACAGCGTGGTGACGTACCAGATCTCAAGCGGCAACACGAGGAACCGCTTCGCCATCACCAGCCAGAGCGGCGGAGGGCTGCTCACCCTGGCGCTGCCCCTCGACTACAAACAGGAGCGCCAGTACGTCCTGACGGTCACGGCGTCCGACGGCACGCGCTCCGACACGGCGCAGGTCTTCATCAACGTCACGGACGCCAACACGCACCGGCCCGTGTTCCAGAGCGCAAACTACCAGGTGACCATCAGCGAGGACCGGCCGATCGGCTCCACCGTGGTCGTCATCAGCGCCACGGACGAGGACACGGGGGAGAACGCCCGGATCACCTACGTGATGGAGGACAACGTTCCCCAGTTCAAGATCCACCAGGACACGGGCGCCATCACCACGCAGACGGAGATCGACTACGAGGATCAGGCGTCGTACACGCTCGCCATCGTCGCCAGGGACAACGGCATCCCTCAGAAGTCGGACACGACGTACGTGGAGATCATCGTGCTGGACGCCAACGACAACGCGCCGCAGTTCCTGCGAGACGTCTACCAGGGGAGCGTGTTCGAGGACGCGCCCGTCTACACCAGCGTCCTGCAGATCTCCGCTTCCGACAGGGACTCTGGGTCCAACGGCCGCCTGAGCTACACCTTCCAGGGAGGGGAGGACGGGGACGGGGACTTCTTCGTGGAACCGTATTCCGGAATCATCCGGACCGCCCGGAAACTGGACCGGGAGAACGTACCCGTCTACAACCTGAAGGCGTTCGCTGTGGATCGTGGCGTCCCCCGCTCAAGGCGGTGGTGGAGGTCCAGGTGTCGGTGCTGGACATCAACGACAACGCTCCGGTGTTCGAGAAGGATGAGCTGTTTGTGTACGTGGAGGAGAACAGCCCCGTGGGGTCTGTGGTCGCCCGGGTAACGGCCACCGACCCGGACGAGGGCACCAACGCTCAGATCATGTACCAGATCGTGGAAGGGAACGTTCCGGAAGTCTTCCAGCTGGACATCTTCAACGGGGACCTGACGGCCCTCGCTGACCTGGACTACGAGAGCAGGACGGAGTACGTGATCGTGGTCCAGGCTACCTCAGCTCCGCTGGTCAGCCGGGCGATCGTCCACATTCGTCTGGTGGACGTCAACGACAACGCTCCGGTGTTGAAGGACTTTGAGATCATCTTCAACAACTACGTCACCAACAAGTCCAACAGCTTCCCCTCGGGGGTGATCGGGAGGGTCCCGGCTCGAGACCCAGACGTGTCTGACAAGCTGCGCTACAGCTTCCTGTCTGGGAACGAGCTCAGTCTGCTCCTGCTGGACCCAGAGACAGGAGACTTGAGGCTGAGCCGAGATCTGGACAACAACCGACCTCTGGAGGCTCCCATGGTGATGACCGTCACAGGTAACACCAACCTCATCTAACCCTCCTCACCCTGAACCCTAACCTCTCACCCTGAACCCTAACCTCTCACCCTGAACCCTAACCTCTCACCCTGAACCCTAAACTCTCACCCTGAACCCTAACCTCTCACCCTGAACCCTAACCTCTCACCCTGAACCCTAACCTCTCACCCTGAACCCTAACCTCTCACCCTGAACCCTAACCTCTCACCCTGAACCCTAACCTCTCACCCTCCCTCTTATTCCCGCTCTCGTCTCCCTCCTCACACCTTCGAAGCACCTCTAGATCCTCCATGTTGTTCTGCTCTGCTTGTCTGTCATGATAAATGACACAAGCAGATACGTTTGAAGATGCGTGTTCTGATTTCAACTGAGAGAAGACGAGAGGTTCAAGTTAGTGATCTCCCTCAGGACGTCATACTCAGCTGTTCTCCCTCATCTGCTATAGGAGCGGAAAGAGCTGTGATCCTGCGGAGAGATTTAGAGAGGGTCCCCTTCCCCCTCAGTGTGTGTGTGTGTGTGTGACAGGGGTCTCTGTGTGTGTGTGTGTAGGTTTTCTGTTTGTGTGTGAGTTTGAGGTTGACAGCGGTGTTCAGTGTGTGAGACGGTGCTCTCTCCGTATGAGAGTGTGTGTGCGAGAGAGTGTGTGACAATGCTATCTCTCTGTGTGTGTGTGTGTGTGTGTGTGTATGTGTGGGATAGTTTGTGTCGGTTTGAGTTCAGTCTTTTTACGAGTGTTTGCTCCAGGGTGGAGCTTTATCCGGTTCTCCTGCTTCTCTGTTTGTGTCATAAATGCATTTCTGTGGTCGGGGTGAAGGAAAGGTGCCACTTTGGGTGACAGCTGCTCTTTCTGCTGCTTACCGAGATATGATGAAGCTGAGGTTTGAACGCCTGCAGTGACTCTCAGCAGAGAAGA
>CM059307.1:6669332-6674332 GCA_030340665.1 Neosalanx taihuensis
TGTGTGTCAGGGGGAGAGTGTGTGTGTTAGGGGGAGAGTGTGTGTGTTAGGGGGGAGAGTGTGTGTGTCAGGGGAGAGTGTGTGTGTCAGGGGGAGAGTGTGTGTGTCAGGGGGACAGTGTGTGTGTGGACAAAGTGGTGAGTGATGCTTCTGGCCAGCTGGGCCACTGTATCTGTTCTGTCCCCATGGCAACTGCTGCTGGGGGTGCAGGTATACCACCCCAGGTCAGTCTCTCCTCCCCTCCCCCTCCCTCTCCTCCCTCTCTGTAGCGATCCTTCATGTGAGTGTCCAGGCACACCTTTGTGGCTGTGTTGTCATGTTCACACAGGGGCCCTCACCCTAACATCAGACACCGCAGCCTGGGGGCCCGGGAGGGGGGCCGGGGAGGGGGGCCGGGGAGGTGGGCCGGGGGCCTGTGAGCTGGGAGAGGGCTCCTGTGTCTCTACAGCTGACCTTTGACCTGACCATGATGGAGTAGACAGGACAGGTCCTCCAGAGAAGAGCTTCCTGCTGAGGAACCTGGAGGAAACCTGGAGGAACCCTGTAGGAACCCTGGAGAAACCCTGGAGAAACCCTGGAGGAACCCTGGAGGAACCCTGGAGGAACACTGGAGGAACCCTGGAGGAACACTGGAGAAACCCTGGAGGAACCCTGGAGGAACCCTGGAGAAACCCTGGAGGAACCTGGAGGAACCCTGGAGGAAACCTGGAGGAACAGGGGCGAGGAGAATAGAACCCTCTAAAATAGAACGGCGTGCTGGACTGATACCATGGAACACACTGAGCTGCTGAGAGCCTCTTAAAGTGTTCCTAGAATCACTGCTGCTCAGTCCTGGTGCACTGTGGGGAGGAGGGCTGGGAGGGGGGCTGGGAGGAGGGCTGGGAGGAGAGCTGGGAGGGGGCTGGGAGGGGGGGCCTGGGGGGACCTGGGGGGGCAGCTGCCCGCTGCTCTGCTGGCATGTTGGTATTTAGGACCCAGCCTGGAAAGGGACGAATATCAACTGTCTGCTGCACACTCATTCCTCATCTCTCTCTCTCTCTCTCTCTCTCTCTCTCTCTCTCTCTCTCTCTCTCTCTCTCTCTCTCTCTATCTCTCCCTCTCTCTCCTCTCTCTCTCTCTCTCTCTCTCTCTCTCTCTCTCTCTCTCTCTCTCTCTCTCTCTCTCTCTCTCTCTCTCTCTCTCTCTCTCTCTCTCTCTCTCTCTATCTCTGAGAGGAATGTGACCAATGCAAGTCAGCAGTGAAATGAATGGAGAGCGAGAAATAGCGAGAGACAGAGAGAGAGGGATGGAGCAAGGGATGGAGAGAGAGAGAGAGATCATTAGAAAGGAAGGGAGGAAGAGAGACAGAGGTGTGTAGCTAGTCTCTGGTCTATATCTGTTCCTGGAAACAGTCACTGGATTTATGACTGTGACACAACAGCCCAGTCAGGTTAAACACAGCTTCTACCCTGTACCTGGGGTCTCTTTATCTCCAGTAACATGCTTCACCTCCACCCTGCAGGACAGACTGGCTGTACGAACACACTGACAACAGCACTCTCTCTCTTTTCCCTCTCCCCCTTTCTCTCCTCATCCTGCCTCCCCCTCTCTTTCCCTCCCTCCTTCCCTCCCTCTCTCTCTCTCTCTCTGGCTGCTCAGTGGTGGGAATGGAATCTGATTCATGTTTAATCCTGCACACTTCGCTTGTGGTTGTTGTGTGTGCATTTGAGTGTGTTCATGTACTTGTTTGTGTTTAGGGGTGTGTAGTTTTGTATAGGTGTGAGTAGTGTGTGTGTGTGTGAGAGTGTGTGAGGGTGTGATTTCAGGAAGGCAGTCTGGACAATCACTTACTCTAACCTAGAGGAGAGAGCGACATGGAGAGAGGGGGAGAAAGAGAGAGGAGAGAGAGAGAGAGAGAGAAAGAAAGAGAGAGAGAGAGAGAGAGAGAGAGGACAGAGAGAGAGAGAGAGAGGGAGTGGACAGAGAGAAAGAGAGAGAGAGAGAGAGAGAGAGAGAGAGAGAGTAACGGTACCTATCAGACAGACAGATCACCATGTGTTCACCTGTGAGAGGTGACTGACAAACACACACACACAAGCTACACACTGCCAGGTGTGTGTGTGTGTGTGTGTGTGCAGGTCGGTTAGGGCATAGCTTCAATACAGAGGTGTTAAACAAACACTCTCCATGCAAGCGCTCACACACACACACACACACACACACACACACACACTTGTCTCCCGGCAACAATGGTGAGGGTGTCGTGTTGCAGTGTTCTGACAGGCGTCCTTATGTCACTGGTCTGACAACAAGGTGTTAGCTGGGAAAACACACACACACATACACACACACATCACACACACTTACACTTACACACACACAGATGAAGAGTGTGTTTTCTTTCAAGAGAAGCCTGACTTAAAGGAATGAGAGCGGGGGGGTGAGTTAGTGTATCAGTCGGTGATGGGATGGTGTGTGTGTATGTGTTTGTGTGTGTGTGTGTTTGTGTGTGTGTGTGTTTGTGTGTGTGTGTTTGTGTGTGTGTGTGTGTGTGTGTGTGTGTCTATGTGCTTGAGAACAGAGAGCACCATCTTTAAGAGGTCACAACCTTCCTAAGCAGTATATAACCTTTGACCTTTAGGGCAGGTCTGGTCTGGGAAGGTATTTCTGCTTCTCTCTCTCTCTCTCTGGGTTGATGGGCAGGGTGTGTGAGTGCCATGCTGAGGGGCCTGGTTCTGGGGGGCCCCAGGGGGCTGGGGGGGGGGGGTCTGGGGGGGCCCAGGATGTGAGGCATGAGATGAGTCAGCACATGTGATGACAGGGGAGGAGGGGGGGCAACAGCTGCCAGTCTGGGGGACCAGGGAGTGTACTGGTGTGGTGTGTGTGTGTGTGTGTGTGTGGTGTGTGTGTGTGTGGTGTGTGTGTGTGGTGTGTGTGTGTGGTGTGTGGTGTGTGGTGTGTGTGTGTGGTGTGTGTGTGTGTGTGTGTGTGTGTGTGTGGTGTGTGGTGTGTGTGGTGTGTGTGTGTGTGTGTGTGTGTGTGTGTGTGTGTGTGTGTGAGTGATTGGAGGAGCCTCAGTGGACTTCAGACGTTCTTCTTCTGGCCTGTTGCCATGAGAACCAGCCGTGATCTGAGCTCAGGGTGATAAGCAAGAACCCTCTGTTCCTGCTGGGTGACATCACCACACACACACACACACACACACACAAAATCAAATCACACTTTAACTTCAAATCACACTTTAACACACCTTCAGTCTTAAGCACAGAACTCTCACTCATTTCTCGCTCTACTTCTCTCTCTTTCTCTCAGAGGAACACACACACATACACACACTGTAATCCAGCTGCCAAGCCTGTGTATGTGTGTGTGTGTGTGTGTGCATGTGTGTGTATGTGTGTGCGCTCCAAAAGCCCCTTCAGAGCGTAGCTGGTGCCTGCTGGGATATCACTATGACGACAGGAAGTCCTCAGAGGGTCATTCTGGGTTCTGGGTGGTTCTACAGAGACTCTGTCACACACACTCTGTTACACACACACACACACACACACTCTCTGTTACACACACTGGCTCACCTGCTGGGGAGTGTGTGTGTGTGTGTGTGGTATGTGTGTGTGTTTACTTGGGTTTTGAGGAAAGATTTGAGTGAGGATCCAGCTGTTTATGGTGGGAGAGGAACTGGGGTGTGGAGGGGGGTGGGGGATGTGGGTGGCCAGGGGGCGGGGGGGGGGGGGGGGGGGGGGGGGGGGGGGTTGGGGGGGTGGACGGGAGTAAATGCTCTCATTCTCTGAGTGAGCCCGAATCACTGAGCTGTGAATACTCTCATGGGCCAAGACACACACACTCACACACGCACACACACAGGGCTGCTTTCTAACACACACACACACACACACACACACACACACACACAGCCCCACTGACAATATTGGACCAGCTTGCTTGTTCATTGAGGACCTCACTTTCTAGCAGCTTGTCTTATTAGCCTGGTCCAGACTGATGTAAAGTTGTAGCAGATTGCCCAGTTAACCTGTTCTAGAAAGATCTGAAGCTCCTTAAGACCCACACACCCATGAATGTACTGCAGTGTCACTTACAGTCATTAGATCTCTCTCCCTCTCTCTCTCTCTCCCCTCCGTCCCCCCTCCACTGAGCTAGTGTCTGGTTACAGTCATTGTCCGCCCTGGTTACTGATAAACAGGGTGCCTAGTGACCAGCCCCCCTGGTGATTGGCTCGTTTCAACAAAGGGCAAGGCGCGTTGCCCCCGGTAACGTTGTGACTTGTGTACGTTTGAAAATGCGAGTCAGGCGTGCCCTCAACTGAGGACTACTCTCTCTCTTCCTCTCTCTCTCTCCCTCTCTCTGTCATCCTCTCTCTTCCTCTCTCTCTCTTCCTCTCTCTCTCTCTCTCTCTCTCTCTTCGTCTCTCTCTCTTCCTCTCTATCATCCTCTCTCTCTATCTTCCCCTCTCTGTCCCTCTCTCTGTACCTTTCTTTCTTCCTCTCTCTTCTCCTCTTCCTCTCTCCTAGCTCTCCTCCTCTCTCTTCCTCTCTTGTCCTCTCTCTCTTCCTCCTCTCTTCCAGTAGTGTTTGGGGTGTCTTGTTGATTGTGTCCCTCCTGAGGATCCATAGTTTGGTGTTCAGATCCCTCCTGTCACTCAGCTTCTCCCCCTCAAGGACCCGGACGTCTCTTCAAACACTCATCATCGGGGTTTTCATCTGGAATTAGTCACAGTGAAACGATCTGTCCTCTTTTCTACCCCTGAAGCTGTCTGTCTGTCTGTCTGTCTGTCTGTCTGTCTGTCTTGTAGCTAGACCTGTCTATCTGTCTGTCTGTTTCCTTGTCTTTCTGAAAGATCATTTAAAAACTCATTTGTTCTGGAAAACATCTTTTTGACCTTTACTGCTCAGTCTGACTGCATGTCAGAGACGTGCTTCAGTCTGTCTGGTTCTTTCACCACTGAAGGGTCAGCCGCATATTATGGTGTGTCGGTTGCCAAGCAGTGGAGAGTGATGGTGTCA
>CM059307.1:6679332-6694332 GCA_030340665.1 Neosalanx taihuensis
TGGTCACATATCTACCCCCCTACTCCCCCATCACCCTCCCCCCATCACCCCCGGCCCCCAGCCCCCTCTCTCCCCCCGCCCCCCTGTCTCCCAGGCAGTAGCAGATCAAGTGACAGCAGGGTGAAATGTTACATTCATCCAATTATTCTGTCAGAACATGAATCAGGTGGAATCTATACTGATCCTGTCGACCTCCGCCAGACATTCACTCACACACACACACACACACACACACACACACACTCACGCACACACACAAACTCACGCACACACAAACTCACACACACACTCACACACTCACACTCAGACACTCACACACACACAGTCACATACTCACACTCACACACACACTCACACACCTCATTCGGTCTGGCAGAGGAACACAACATGTAAGGCAGCAGTGCAGCTGCCAGTAAGAGGGGAGAGGGGGAGGAGGGGGAGGAGGAGGGGGAGGAGGGGGAAGCAGGGATAGTGAGTGTTGGCAGAGTTAGGACAATCAGCCAGCCAAAACTCACTGTAAGGTGAGAGGGGGGTAAGGAGGGGTGACGGGGGGTGAGCACACAGACCCCACTCACAGGAAAACAGGAAAACCTCTCCTCTCCTCGTCCTCTCTTCCTTTTCTCCTCTCCTCCTCTCCTCCTCCTCTCCTCCTCTCCTCCTCCTCTCCTCCTCTCCTCGTCCTCTCTTCCTCTCCTCGTCCTCTCCTCGTCCTCTCCTCGTCCTCTCCTTGTCCTCTCCTCGTCCTCTCTTCCTTTCTCCTCTCCTCCTCTCCTCCTCCTCTCCTCGTCCTCTCCTCCTCTCCTCCTCTCCTCGTCCTCTCTTCCTCTCCTCGTCCTCTCCTCGTCCTCTCCTCGTCCTCTCTTCCTCTCCTCGTCCTCTCCTCGTCCTCTCCTTGTCCTCTCCTCGTCCTCTCTTCCTTTTCTCCTCTCCTCCTCTCCTCCTCCTCTCCTCCTCTCCTCGTCCTCTCCTCCTCTCCTCCTCTCCTCGTCCTCTCTTCCTCTCCTCGTCCTCTCCTCGTCCTCTCCTTGTCCTCTCCTCGTCCTCTCTTCCATTTCTCCTCTCCTCCTCTCCTCCTCCTCTCCTCCTCTCCTCGTCCTCTCTTCCTCTCCTCGTCCTCTCTTCCTCTCCTCGTGTTCTCCTTGTCCTCTCCTCGTCCTCTCTTCCTCCTCTCCTCCTCCTCTCCTCCTTTCTATAATGTTGTCCCAGTTCCTCAGCAGTGTGTTGACCTCTGACCTCTCCTCAGATGGTCTCCATCAGGTCCAGGCTGTGTGCACGCTGCGCGTCACCATCATCAACGACGACATGCTGACCAACAGCATCACGGTGCGTCTGGAGAACATGTCCCAGGAGCGCTTCCTGTCCCCCTGCTCGCACGCTTCCTGGAGGGCGTGGCCGCCGTGCTCTCCACCAATAGGGAGGCTGTGTTCGTGTTCAACATCCAGAAGGACACAGACGTGGGCGGGGCCATCCTGAACGTGACCTTCTCGGCCCTGCAGCCAGGGGGCGCTCCAGGGAGATACTTCCCCTCTGAGGAGCTACAGGAACACATCTACCTGAACCGCAGCCTGCTCAGGTTCATCTCATCTCAGCAGGTACACACACCTCACACACACACACACACATACACCTGACACACACCTCACACACCTCACACACACACACACACACACAGACCTGACACACACCTCACACACCTGACACACACACACACACCTCACACACCTCACACACACACGCACACACCTGACACACACCTCACACACACACACACACACACACCTCACACACCTGACACACACACACCTCACACACACACACCTCACACACACGCACACACACTCACACACACCTCACACACACACACCTCACACACACCTCACACACACACACACACCTCTCACACACACCTGACACACACCTCTCACACACACCTGACACACACCTCTCACACACACCTCACACACACCTCACACACGCGACACACACACACACCTGACACACACACCTGACACACACACCTGACACACAGACACCTGACACACACACACACACACACACTCTCACACACACCTCACACACACACACTTCATACACACACAGACACACACCTCTCACACACACACACACACCTGACACACAGACACCTGACACACACACACACCTCTCACACACACCTCACACACACACACTTCATACACACACAGACACACACCTCTCACACACACACACACACACACACCTGACACACAGACACCTGACACACATGCACACCTCACACACAGACACTCACCTCCCCCTCTCCCCCCTCCCTCCCCCTCCCTCCCCCAGGTCCTGCCGTTCGACGACAACATCTGTCTCCGGGAGCCTTGTGAGAACTACATGAAATGTGTGTCGGTGCTGAAGTTCGACAGCTCGCCTCCCTTCATCTCTTCAGACACGGTGCTGTTCAGGCCCATCCACCCCATCAGCGGCCTGCGCTGCCGCTGCCCGGCCGGCTTCACCGGGGACTACTGTGAGACGGAGGTGGACCTGTGCTACTCTGGACCCTGCCTCAACCAGGGCCGCTGCCGCAGCAGGGAGGGGGGCTACACCTGCGAGTGCCTGGAGGACTTTACTGGTGAGGAGGGGGGGGGAGGAGGGGGAGGAGAGGGGGAGGAGAGGGGGAGGAGGGAGGGAAGAGGCTAACAAGCAGGAAGTCTTCAGGAAGCTGTCATCGCCATGGAGATGGCTTATCGCCTCCTTTCCTCTTTTCCTTAATTCGGTAAAATTATACCGAGGAGCAACGACAGCTCCTGTCTCCCCCCCCCCCCTCGCTCCCCCTTCTCCTCCTGTCACACTCTCCCTGTCCTCCCCCTCTCTCCTCCCCTCTCTCCTCCCTCCTCCTCTTCCTCCTCTCTCTTTCCTCCTCCTCCTCTTCCTCCTCTCTCTTTCCTCCTCCTCCTCTTCCTCCTCCTCCTCAACCTCCTCTCTCTCCTCCTCCTCCTCCTCCCCTTCCTCCTCTCTCTCCTCCTCCTTATCAGATGTAATTACATGATTGGACCAGCTCCTCCCTGCACTCGCTTCTCTCAGCCAATCACAGGCCGGGTGGGGGGGGTCACAGTTCAACTCTAGGCAGTTCAGGAACTGACAGCTGATCCTCAGTCCTGCAGGTTCCCACCGGAGAAGACACACACACACACACACTCACACACACTCACACACACACACACACACACACACACCTAGGAAGCAGGGATTACCCTGCAGAGAGATGGGCCATTACCTGGGGGCAATGTGTGTGTGTGTGTGTGTGTGTGTGTGTGTGTGTGTGTGTGTGTGTGTGTGTGTGTGTGTGAGAGAGTGTGTGTGTGTGTTAGCAGCTAGGATCTACCTGGAGCTGCAGGGATACTCTACTACAGGGGTATTACTGACAAACACTCAAGATCCGAGCTACTGAGCCCTCTCTCTCTCTCTCTCTCTCTCTCTCTCTCTCTCTCTCCCCCTCTCCCCCTCTCTCACTCTCTCCCTCCCTCACTCTCTCTCTCTGTATCACGACCATCTAGACAGTAGCTCATTGTTGAAGGAGATTGAGACGTGAAAGTCTTAACTCAGAACTGTGTGTGTTTCTGTTTGTGTGTGAGAGCCTGTGTGTGTGTGTGTGTGTGTTTCTGTTTGTGTGTGAGAGCTTGTGTGTGTGTGTGTGTGTGTGTGTGTGTGAGAGAGAGAGAGAGAGAGAGACTCCTAGCATTAGGTTCATGTAAGTTTTTGTCTGTTAAAGACAGGATTTCTTCTAGTCTGACAAAACTGACCTCTCCTCCTCCTCCTCCTCCTCCTCCTCCTCCTCCTCCTCCTCCTCCTCCTCCTCCTCCTCCTCCTCCTCCTCCTCCTCCTCCTCCTCCTCCTCCTCCTCCTCCTCCTCCTCCTCCTCCTCCTCCTCCTCCTCCTCCTCCTCCTCCTCTCTTCTCCTCCCCCCCTCTCCCCCTCCCTTAGGGGAGCACTGTGAGGTGAACGTGCGTTCGGGCCGCTGTGTTCCGGGGGTGTGTAGAACGGGGGCCGCTGTGTGGACCTCCTGGTGGGGGGCTTCATGTGCCAGTGCCCCCCGGGGGAGTACGAGAGGCCATTCTGTGAGGTGACGACCCGCAGCTTTCCTGGGAGATCCTTCATCACCTTCAGAGGCCTGAGGCAGAGGTTCCACTTTACTGTGTCCTTCATGTACGTACCTCACCCCTCCTCACCTCTCCT
Source organism: Neosalanx taihuensis (assembly GCA_030340665.1). Classification (NCBI taxonomy): domain Eukaryota; kingdom Metazoa; phylum Chordata; class Actinopteri; order Osmeriformes; family Salangidae; genus Neosalanx; species Neosalanx taihuensis. The sequence continues at coordinate 6,683,554 of CM059307.1, forward strand.
CACCCCTCCCTACCTCTCCTCACCCCTCCCTACCTCTCCTCTCCTCACCCGTCCTCACCCCTCCTCACCTCTCCTCACCCCTCCCTACCTCTCCTCTCCTCACCCGTCCTCACCTCTCCTCACCTCTCCCTACCTCTCCTCTCCTCACCCCTCCTCACCTCTCCTCACCCCTCCCTACCTCTCCACCCCTCCCTACCTTTCCTCACTTCTCCTCACCTCTCCTCACCCCTCCTCACCCCTCCTCACCCCTCCTCACCTCTCCTCACCTCTCCTCACCCCCTCCTCACCTCTCCTCACCCCTCCCTACCTCTCCTCACCCCTCCTCACCTCTCCTCTCCCTACCTCTCCTCACACCAGTCCTCATTTAAAACTCTCACATGTTATTCTCACATTCCATCCCATAATATGCCCAAGGAAAATGGAAAACACACACATCTGCACACAGACACACACACAGAGACACACACACACAGAGACACACACACACCTGCACACAGACACACACACAGAGAGACACACACACACACAGAGAGATGCAGGGTAAATATTGTGTCAGAAGGTGTGTTTGTAACCAGGGTATCAGGGGTGGTGGCCAGGTCATCAGTAGAGAGCTGCCTGAAAACAGGAAGTGGCGATGGCGGGTACAGGAAGTGGTCATAGCGGGCAGTCTTATCAGTGTTTGTCTTTTCTGCCCTGACTTCCTGTCCTGACATCTGTTGTCTGACTCCTCTGCCCTCCAGAACCTTCTACCACACACACCTACACACACACCTAGACACACACCTAGACACACACCTACACACACACCTACACACACACCTACACACACACACACCTACACACACACCTACACACACCTACACACACACCTAGACACACACCTACACACACACCTACCCACACCTACACACACCTACCCACACCTACCCACACCTCCACACACACCTACACACACACACACAGTCCTGTCGCTTTCAGAGAGTTCATCCTTTCATCCATGTATTCATTCATCATCCTCTCTCTCAACCCTCCCCCCTCTCTCCCTCTGCCCTCCCCCCTCCTCCCTCCCTCCCTCCCTCCCTCCAGGTTTGCTACCAAAGAGAGGAACGCTCTTCTTCTGTATAACGGGAGGTTTAATGAGAAGCACGACTTCATCGCTCTGGAGATCATAGAGGAGCAGGTTCAGCTCACCTTCTCTGCAGGTGTGTGTGGTGTGTGTGTGTGGAGGTGTGTGTGTGTGGAGGGGGGGGTCACAGTGTGTTTCTCATGGTGTTTTGAGACTCTCTTTAGCCTCAGCTGCTGGTTCGAAGCAGGTTTAATATTTTGACAGCTTCCTGTCTCGCTGACGGGTCATTTCCTGGAGAAGTTAAAGAGTTATGAGCTGTGTTCCACCCACTCACTTTACCACACACACAAACACATTCATCTTGTACACACACATCTTTCACAACTACACACACTTGTTTGCACAGAAATATTGTTCATATACATCTTGCACAATCCCACCGAAGTCTGAGGAGCTCCTCATTGTCTGAGCGCTGTGTGGTTTAACCTTGTGGGTCCACCTTTAGCAAACACACTGGGGAATAAACCTGGCATGATGAAACACACACACACGCTCTCTCACACACACACACACACACACACACACACTCTCACACACACACACCTACACTCTCACACACACACACGCTCTCACACACACACACACACACACACACACGCTCTCACACACTCACCCCCACCCTGAATAAACCTGCCTTAATCCAAGTCTGCAGTCAACTCAATGAGCCCTATTCATACTACAGGAGACACTGGGCTTCTGATTAATGGAACTCTCTTTGTCTTCCTCTCTATTCTCCCCCCTCTCTCCTCCCCCTCTCTCCCTCCCCCTTCAGGTGAGGCTAAGACCACAGTATCTCCCTTCCTTCCAGGGGGGTCAGTGATGGCCAGTGGCACTCAGTCCAGCTGCATTACTACAACAAGGTAAGACCCTCATTCTCCTCTCTTCTACTCCTCTAGAGGAGGGGTTCTGCTGCAGTGGAGGTGACTGCAGTGGTGGTGAGTGCAGTGGTGGTGACTGCAGTGGTGGTGACTGCAGTGTAGATGACTGCAGTAGTAATGTCTGCAGTGGTGGTGAGTGCAGTGTAGATGACTGCAGTGGTGATGACTGCAGTGGTGGTGACTGCAGTGGTGGTGACTGCAGTGGTGGTGACTGCAGTATAGATGACTGCAGTGGTGGTGACTGTAGTGTAGATGACCGCAGTGGAGGTGACTGCAGTCGTGGTGACCTCAGTGGAGGTGACTGCAGTGTAGATGACTGCAGTGTAGATGACTGCAGTGGTGGTGTCTGCAGTGGAGGTGACTGCAGTGGTGATGACTGCAGTGGTGGTGACTGTAGTGGTGGTGACTGCAGTGTAGATGACTGCAGTGGTGGTGACTGCAGTGGTGGTGTCTGCAGTGGAGGTGACTGCAGTGTAGATGACTGCAGTGGTGGTGACTGCAGTGGTGGTGTCTGCAGTGGAGGTGACTGCAGTGGTGATGACTGCAGTGGTGGTGACTGCAGTGGTGGTGACTGCAGTGGTGGTGACTGCAGTGGTGATGACTGCAGTGGTGGTGACTGCAGTGGTGGTGTCTGCAGTGGAGGTGACTGCAGTGTAGATGACTGCAGTGGTGGTGACTGCAGTGGTGGTGTCTGCAGTGGAGGTGACTGCAGTGGTGATGACTGCAGTGGTGGTGACTGCAGTGGTGATGACTGCAGTGGTGGTGACTGCAGTGGTGGTGTCTGCAGTGGAGGTGACTGCAGTGTAGATGACTGCAGTGGTGGTGACTGCAGTGGTGGTGTCTGCAGTGGAGGTGACTGCAGTGGTGATGACTGCAGTGGTGGTGACTGCAGTGGTGGTGACTGCAGTGGTGGTGACTGCAGTGGTGGTGACTGCAGTGGAGGTGACTGCAGTGGAGGTGACTGCAGTGGAGGTGAGCGTTCTTTACCACGCCAGTGTTCCCACGGAGATCGTCTTCCTGGTTGAGATGACACGTAAGATTCTTTGATGTGAGGATTACAGTTCCTTCTGGTAACCAGAGTCCGGAAATCACACCCTCTCTGCTGCTGGGGCAACTGAACCTCACCTTCCAGAACCTTCCATGGCCTGAGGGAGGAAGGGTGTGTTACAGTACTGAGCCAAACCAGCAATCCATGCCTGTCTGCCTGCCTGCCTGCCTGCCTGCCTGCCTGCCTGCCTGTCTGTCTGTCTGTCTGTCTGCCTGTCTGTCTGTCTGTCTGTCTGCCTGTCTGTCTGTCTACCTGTCTGTCTTTCTGTCTGCTCTTGAGTGATCTTAAAGAGGAAGTGTTCTCTCTCTCTCTCCTTCCTCCTTCTCCTCCTCCTCCTCTGATCTTGACAACCAGCCCTAAAGAGGAGAAGGTCAATGGGTGCGTCTTACGTTTCCACGGCTACAGAGAAACAATAGAGAGAGAGAGAGAGAGAGAGAGAGAGAGAGAGAGATAAAGACAGAGAAGGAGAGAGAGAGAGAAAGATAGAGAGAGAGTGTGTAGTGAGATAATGAGTCCATGTTTCCTATTGTTCTGGGCCTCATCCCTTCTCTGTAGGACTGGATCATGTGACTGGATCATGTGATTTTGTCATGTCATTATAACACAGAGGGCTTTCAATTAAAGTACTTCCTAACTCCCTAACACAAAAACTCCATCCACATACACATACACACACACAGACATCCACACATCTACACACACACATATGAGGAGTACTAGCTGTTGAATTAGGTGTGAACAGACTACACACTTCCGAGCACATTGGAGTGGCAAAGCACACACACACACACACTCACTCACTGGTGTGTGTGAGAGGCGAAACCACAGGAGACGCGTCCTTATTGAAGAAGTCTCACAATAGAGACACAGCAGGAAAAACACTTCTGGATCTCCAGCTTGATTTCAGCCTTTCAGATCTCAGGGGAGACTGGTGAAGTCTGCACTGAGCGCGCTCAGACAAACAGGAAACAGTCACACAGAGAAAGAGGGCATTCTGGGTTATTCTTGGACTGTGAGGTGGTTTTGATGTTTAAGAGGGAGGAAGTGATGTCATCAAGTATGTGTAGTGACGGATGTCTCCTTAAGTCCCCTCCCTCCTTGAATGTTGGTGCCTTACCGCCTGGTCTTACCTCCTGGTCTTACCGCCTGGTCTCACAGCCTGGTCTTACCGCCTGGTCTCTCTCTCTCTCTCCCTCTCTCTCCCTCTCTCTCCCTCTCTCTCTCTCCCTCTCTCTCTCCTCTCTCTCTCTCTCTCTCTCTCTCTCTCTCCCTCTCTCTCTCTCTCTCTCTCTCTCTCTCTCTCTCTCTCTCTCTCTCTCTCTCTCTCTCTCTCTCTCTCTCTCTCTCCCTCTCCCTCTCTCATCTCTCTCTCCCTCTCTCTCTCCCTCTCCCTCTCTCATCTCTCTCTCCCTCCCTCTCTCATCTCTCTAAGTGTTTGCTATGAGACAGTGTGAAATACTGACTGGTATTACTGGCCAGACAGAGAGATGAAGAGAGAGGAGGGGAGGAGAAGAGACTAAGACTTAAGGACAAGACAGATGAGTGTGTGTGTGTTTTGTGTGTGTGTGTGTGCTGGAGAGACGAGGTGTTTTCAAAGGAAGCGTCTGAGAGCAGGAAAGAGAAGGAAGAGCTCCTGTTATTTTACCTCTGCCTTGACGCAAGACCAACTTCACACACACACACACACACACACACACACACACACACACACACACACACACACACACTCACAGGGGTCAACGTCACACACACACTAAAGCAGCAGCAGATCTTGCAGTGGGAGTGTGTGTGATCAGATATCTCTGTGTTGTTGTTGATGACTCTGAGTAGTTTAGCAGTTTAACAGTAACCCAGTCTATCAGCTGTAACAGCTCCGTGTTTTTAGACATGATGGTCTGTGGTACCTGATAGGACCCCCTCATCTCACCCCCCCACCACCACCACCAGAGGCCCTAATGCCGTGTCTCTCTCCCCCAGGACAGCCTGCTGCTGCTGGGGGCAAGACGGGCTGCAGCGCGTCCCTCTCTATACCGCCTGGCTGGAGCTCACACACAAGGAGGTAACCTTCCTCCTGACTGCTCCTAGGCTGGGTGTGAGGCTAGTCTGCTGGGGGTTAGACCCAGGTCTGGTCCTGGGTGTGGGGCTAGTCTGCTGGGGGTTAGACCCAGGTCTGGTCCTGGGTGTGGGGCTAGTCTGCTGGGGGTTAGACCCATGTCTGGTCCTGGGTGTGGGGCTAGTCTGCTGGGGGTTAGACCCAGGTCTGGTCCTGGGTGTGGGCTAGTCTGCTGGGGGTTAGACCCAGGTCTGGTCCTGGGTGTGGGGCTAGTCTGCTGGGGGGTTAGACCCATGTCTGGTCCTGGGTGTGAGGCTAGTCTGCTGGGGGTTAGACCCAGGTCTGGTCCTGGGTGTGGGGCTAGTCTGCTGGGGGTTAGACCCAGGTCTGGTCCTGGGTGTGGGGCTAGTCTGCTGGGGGTTAGACCCAGGTCTGGTCCTGGTGTGGGGATAAGTCTGCTGGGGGTTAGACCCAGGTCTGGTCCTGGGTGTGGGGCTAGTCTGCTGGGGGTTAGACCCAGGTCTGGTCCTGGGTGTGGGGCTAGTCTGCTGGGGGTTAGACCCAGGTCTGGTCCTGGGTGTGGGGCTAGTCTGCTGGGGGTTAGACCCAGGTCTGGTCCTGGGTGTGGGGCTAGTCTGCTGGGGGTTAGACCCATGTCTGGTCCTGGGTGTGGGGCTAGTCTGCTGGGGGTTAGACCCAGGTCTGGTCCTGGGTGTGGGGCTAGTCTGCTGGGGGTTAGACCCAGGTCTGGTCCTGGGTGTGAGGGCTAGTCTGCTGGGGGTTAGACCCAGGTCTGGTCCTGGGTGTGGAGCTAGTCTGCTGGGGTTAGACCCAGGTCTGGTCTGGTGTGTTCTGGTGTTGGATGATATCTGGTTCATATTCTGGTCTGGAGAGGAGAGCTCAGGAGAGAGGGGGAGAAAGGGGGAGAGGAGAGAGGGGGAGAGGAGAGAGGGGGAGAGAAGAGATGAAAGGTAGATTTTATTGTAATCTGAAGGTAGTCTGGTTTCATGCAATTGCAGAACACAGTCACACACACCCATACACACCCACACACACACATACACACACACACACACACACACACACACACACACACACACACACACACACGGATCCCCTAGCCCCTGTAAGGCTGCTCAGGTGACAGGGGGGCCATCAGAGTATTAATATCAGAAGGAATGTTATCTTCTCTGTCCAGCGCCACCGGACACACTCACACACACACACACACACACACACACACACAGACAGACAGCAGCATAGACAGAGCCACTTCATCCCTGTAAGATAGCTGTCATCAGCTGTGCCGAGTGTGTGTGTGAGTGTGTGTGTGGGAGTGTGTGAGTGTTCATTCTGGCAGAACAAGAGGATGTCTGTCTGTCAGCGTGGATCAAGCACACACACACACACACACACACACAGACACAGACCCTGTGAAAGATGACAGGTTTAATGAGACATGTGGCACACACGTATGCAAACACACACACATGCAAACACACACACATGCAAACACACACACATGCAAACAAACACCAATGCAAACACACATGCATGCAAACGCACACAGACACCAAACACACACACAGATAACAGGTTTAGTGAGATGTGACATATTGATTGTCGGGTCTCTTATCACTCAGGGCCAGCTTACAAGATGGGATTCAGTGGAATTATTACAGTCATTTTAGGATTAAATGATATTTTATTATTTTTTTATGTCTCTCTCACACACACGCACACACACACACACACACACACACACACACACACACCTCACTAGGCTGAAGTGAAGTTTCCATGAAGCTCCAAATCGTTTCCATACTCTGTTTATGATCCTGTGTTTCTGTATGACTTTGCTATTCACTGTGTATGTATGTGTGTGTGTGTGTGTGTGTGTGTGTCTGTGTGTCTGTGTGTGTATGCGTGTGTGTGATGGATACACTTGTGTAAACTTATAGGCTTGAGCATGTGTCAGTTGTCCTCTGATATGAGAGGGTGAGAAACACAGACAGAAGTGTCTGTCCCCAGGGCGAGAGACATACAGAGAGAAAGAGAGATACATAGAGAGAGAGAGAGGGAGAGAGAGAGAGAGAGAGAGAGAGAGAGAGAGGAGAGAGAGAGAGAGAGAGAGAGGCATGGCAAGAGAGAGAGGCATGGCGAGGGAGAGAGAGAAGGAAAGAGAGAGAGAGAGACAGAGAGAGAGATAGAAGCAGAGAGAGAGAGAGTGAATAATTGAGTGTTCTAGGTTTACATTGTGCCAGAGGACTGGTGAGGTCATGTAGAGTCTCAGTGACAGTGCAGAAGAGGATTATGGTAAAACCTGTTAAAACCAGAGGGACGGAGAGAGGGAGGGAGAGAGAGGGAGGGAGAGAGAGAGAGAGAGAGAGAGGGAGGGAGGGAGAGAGAGAGAGGGAGGGAGGGAGAGAGAGAGAGGGAGGGAGGGAGAGAGGGAGAGAGAGGGAGGGAGAGAGAGGGAGGGAGGGAGAGAGAGAGAGGTAGGGAGAGAGGAGAGAGAGGAGGGAGGGAGAGAGAGAGAGGTAGGGAGAGAGGGAGAGAGAGGGAGGGAGGGAGAGAGAGAGTGAGGGAGGGAGAGAGGGAGAGAGAGGGCCAGAGAGGGCGGGAGAAAACAAACAGGTTTGACAGGTTTCAAACATATTTTATTTGATATATTTCCCAAATGATATCCATATAATGGATTCCAATATAAGCAAACCATTCCAATATAAGCAAACAAGCTCATCCAATAAATAATACCCCCCCCCCCCCCCCCCCCCCCCCACTCCAAACAAGAGAAACATCAAGTCAGAAGTAGAAGCTCTCTTGAGGGTCGTTGACCCCTGTGTGACCCTGGTGTTGTCCTGGCAACCTCATTGCCCTGGAATTCTGTGAACACTTGTCCCCTCATTGAGTGACTGACTGACAGGGGCCGGTGTGTGTGTGTGTGTGTGAGTGTGTAAGTGTGTGTGTTTCCATTTGCGCAGCTGTCACGGCACTGTAGCCACACACAGATCCCACGCTACACGATTACCCACTCACCCACAAACACACACACACTCACACACCAACTCAACCACCTAACCACGTCACACACACACACACACACACACACACACACACACACACACTTACACGCACACACATTCTACTTTATTGAGTGGTCCCATCATGTACATCTCCCCCCTCTCTCTCCTTATCTTGTTCCTGGATGACAGGACTCTGAAAGAAAGGCAGCGATTAGGAGAGGAAGAGGGGAGAGGAGAGGAAGGAGGAGAGGGGAGGAGACGGAGGAGAAACGAGTGAGACTCTCCTCCTTCTCTCTCTAAGTGTCCTCTCTTCATCTCTCCTCCTCTCCCTCCTTCTCTCTCTAAGTGTCTCTCTTCATCTCTCCTCCTCTCCCTCCTTCCCTCTCTAAGTGTCTCTCTTCATCTCTCCTCCTCTCCCTCCTTCCTTCTCTAAGTGTCTCTTCATCTCTCCTCCCCTTCCTTCTTCCTTCTGTAAGTGTCTCTTCATCTCTCCTCCTCTCCCTCCTTCCATCTCTAAGTGCCTCTCTTCATCTCTCCTCCTCTCCCTCCTTTCTTCTCTAAGTGTCTCTCTTCATCTCTCCTCCTCTCCCTCCTTCCATCTCTAAGTGCCTCTCTTCATCTCTCCTCCTCTCCCTCCTTCCTTCTCTAAGTGTCTCTTCATCTCTCCTCTTCATCTCTCCTCCCCTTCCTTCTTCCTTCTGTAAGTGTCCTCTTCATCTCTCCTCCTCTCCCTCCTTCCATCTCTAAGTGCCTCTCTTCATCTCTCCTCCTCTCCCTCCTTTCTTCTCTAAGTCTCTCTCTTCATCTCTTCTTCTCTCCCTCCATCAATCTCTAAGTGCCTCTCTTCATCTCTCCTCCTCTCCTCCTTCCATCTCTAAGTACCTCTCTTCATCTCTCCTCCTCTCCCTCCTTCCATCTCTAAGTGCCTCTCTTCATCTCTCCTCCCTTCCTTCTTCCTTCTGTAAGTGTCTCTCTTGATCTCTCCTCCTCTCCCTCCTTCCATCTCTAAGTGCCTCTCTTCATCTCTCCTCCTCTCCCTCCTCCTCCTTGTCTCTGGTTTCTGAATCTTCATACCTCTACTACTCTCCCTCATGATAACTGGGCAGGTCAGCTGGTACAGACTGGTGTTTACCTGTGTGTGTAGCTGCTTGTGTAGCTGCTGTTGGTGTTGTTAGCTGGTACAGACTGGTATTGTTAGCTGGTACAGACTGCTGTTGGTGTTGTTAGCTGGTACAGACTGCTGTTGGTGTTGTTAGCTGGTACAGACTGCTGTTGTTAGCTGGTACAGACTGCTGTTGTTAGCTGGTACAGACTGCTGTTGGCTCTGCACCAACACACTGATCACATCAAAGCAATATTTATTTCCTTCTCACACACCACAGTGGTTCATGATAACGTATCTTACAATGCTTTATCCAAAGTGCCATACAGTGAGGGCCCTCCCTCCCTCCCTCCCTCCTCCCTCCCTCCCTCCCTCCCTCCCTCCCTCCCTCCCTCCCTCCTCCCTCCCTCCCTCCCTCCCTCCCTCCCTCCCTCGTCTAGTTCACTTCTATTTTGGGTGGTTTTCTCTCTCTTGTTTCCAGTGTCTCTGTCCCACCAGGGTCTCATTACTGTAATCCAGTTTGTTCACAAGCAACACACTGCCCTCTCTCCCTCTCTGTCTCCCCCCCTCCCTTCCCTTCCCTCCCTCCCTCTCTCCCTCCTCTGCACCACAGAGCCATCCTAACTTGTGTAAACCCTGCCCTTATCATACGTGGGATCTGTAGTTTTTGTGCTGGTGTTATTGTAGTCCAGACTCATGTTGTGTGATCTCAGATCAGAGTGTGAGAAAACCTCCGCTTGTTTCCACATCAGAGGGGGAGCTGCTTGGTTACCAAGGTTACAGGCACGAGCTCCACAGTCAGATTAGAGCAGATTAGCTAATCTGGTTTGATCATTTGACGTCTTCTCAGATGTGTGTTGGGTCAGAGCCCGACTCAGAATGCTGCTGATGTCACGGTCACACAGATACAGTTAGATCATGCTGACCTTTGACCTTTGTCCTCCAGCCTAACCTGGGTCGCCTGGGGATCCCTCATGGGCCATCAAGCGAGAAGGTTGCCGTGGTTGCCGTGGACGACTGCGACATCGCCATGGCAATTCGCTTTGGCAGCCAGATAGGCAACTACACCTGTGCTGCCCAGGGAACACAGACTGGACAGAAGAAGTAAGACACACACCGACACACACCCTCACACATACCTACACACACTCTCTCTCTCTCACACACACACACACACACACACACACACACTCTCACACACACACCGACACACACCCTCACACATACCTACACACACTCTCTCTCACACACACACACACACCGACACACACTCTCACACACACACCGACACACACCCTCACACATACCTACACACACTCTCTCTCACACACACACACACACACACACACACACTCTCACACACACACCGACACTTACCCTCACACACACCTACACACATTCTCTCTCTCACACACTCTCACACACACCTACTCACACTCTCTCACACACACACCGACACACACTCTCACACACACCTACACACACTCTCTCACACACACACACCGACACACACTCTTACACACTCTCTCACACACACACCTACACA